>JAFLJL010007399.1:10000-11999 GCA_018398815.1 Conus ventricosus | reverse complement strand
GCTTCTCAATCTCTTATTCTTCTTCTTCTTCTTCTTCTCCTATCTTCTTCTTCTTCTTCTTCTTCTTCTGCTTCTCACTCTTCTTCTTCTTCTTCTTCTTCTCTTCTTCTTCTTCTTCTTCTCTCCTCCTTTCGTCACTTCTTCTCCTTTGTCTTTCTATTGTTTTTTTGGGTTTTTTTGCTTATTCTTCCTCTCATCTTCTTTATAGTCTTCTTTTCTTACTCGTCATTATGGCTCTCCGTCCTTTTCTCTCTTGACCCTCCTCCATCCTCCATCCCCGCCTCCCACCCATACATCTTTAGCTCACTGTTCTTGCCTCCCCCTTCTTCCTCTCTCCTTCTTCTTCTTCTTTCTTCTTTCTTTCCTCCTCCTCCTCCTCCTCCTCTCATCCCTTCTCCTCCTTCCCCTCCTCCTCTCCCCTCCCCCTACCTTCCCCTCCTTCTTTCCTCTTCCCCTCTCTCTCCCTTTTTCTTCCTCCTCTCTCATTCCCTAATCCTCCTCCTTCCCCTCCTCCTCTCTTCCTCCCTCTTCCTCTCCTTATCCCTCCCCTCCTCCCTCCCTCCACACCTCCCTCCATCCTCTTCTTCTTGCTCTCCTTCTCCTGCTCCTCCTTCCCACCTCCTTTCCTACTCCTCATCCTACTCCTCTTTTCCTCTCATTTTCTAGTGCCCTTTTTTTCTGTCAGTATTCCTGCCTTGCTTCTCGTTTTTGCTTTTCTTATGGCTTCTCTTGATTTCTTTGTTTCTTTGGATTTTTTTTCTTTTCTTTTTTTTTTTTGACATATCATGACGAATCGTAGGGCGGAGGAAATGATATGTTCTAGAGAGCAGGCCCGATACGGGAAGGTAGTCGTTTGTGTGACGAACACGTCCATCGATTTAATCTGATGGGAACCACCAGTGACGCCTCTGCCCTGGTTGTCGTTGTAAAACCAAGGATGGGACAAGGGCGACACGAGGCAGCAAAGAGTGAAAGAAAGAAAACACGCAGGAAGAATACAGGACAGGCACATGGAAAGAAAGGACAACGGGAATTGAGGAAGGACGAAACAAGTTTGGATGGTAATGAACAGGGGACGGGGTGGGTGGTGTGGATAGGAAGACAAGGTAATACTGGAGGGAGTTAGTTTTTTTTTTTTAATGTAGGAAAGAGAATGGAAGAGAGATGGGAGATAGGACATAGAAAAGGAAAAAACGGAGATGAAAAATGCAGGGAATGATGAACAAGGAGGAAAAAAAATAAAGAGTGGATGCATGTAGGAGAAGGATAGATGAAAAGAATGGACGAAAGGACGAAGGGGGGGGGATGAGGCAGAGAGGAGAGGAAACGTAAGAAAGGGAAACGATGTTAGAGGGAAAAATGCAAAGTTGGAAGGAGGGAAAGAAAAAAAAAACGGAGGAGAAGAAAGGAAGATAATAGACGGTTAGAAAAGATACCGGGAAAATCAGAAGAAGGAAAAAAACAGAGGAAAAAAGACAGGAACGGGAGAGAAAGAAACAAAGAATATTGGGATGAATAGTAAGGTAGATGATCGAAAAGTTAGAAAAAAGGGCAGAAAATGACTACTCGTGGAAAAGACGGACATGTGAAGCATGAAAAAAAAAGGATTGGAAGAAGGAAAGTACGAAAAATGAAGGGTCGAAAAGGATGAAGGAAGAGAAAGAAAATGACGAATGAAGGAAAGTAGGAAATAAGAAGAATGGATGAATTATACGAAGGAACGACCGGAGGTGGAAGGAGTTGTTAAAATGGAGGAAGGAAAGAAAGAACAAAGGAAGGCAGGAATGTGAAATGGAGGAAAGGAAGAAAAACACTTCGGGAAAGTGGAGACAAAGAACATTGTAGGAATCAAAAAACGACAGAATCTATTCTCTATTAAGAAATACCTATATGTCGAAAGGATGGAAGGCGAAATAGAAAGGGGAAGCGAACAAAAAGTAGGTAGTTTGGGCGTGGGGGGCGGGGAGGGGGGGGGGGGGGCAGGGGGGATGAAAGGCAG
>JAFLJL010007398.1:0-5000 GCA_018398815.1 Conus ventricosus | reverse complement strand
TGTGTGTGTGTGTGTGTGGGGTGTTTGTGCGTGTCCCTTTTTGTGTGTGTGTTTTGGGGTGGGTGTGTGTGTGTTTTGTGTGTGTTTGTGTGTGTGTGTGTGGGGTTTTGTGTGTGTGTGTGTGTGTGTGTGGGGTGTGTGGGAGTGTGTGTGTGTGTGTGTGTGGGTGTGTGTGTGTGGGTGTGTGTGTGTGTGTGTGTGTGTGTGTGTGTGTGTGTGTGTGTGTGGTGTCTGGTGTCTGTGTGTTGTGTGTGTCTGTGTGTGTATGCGCGCGCGCGTTTTGCATTTCTCTTTTTTTCCCGCCGTTGGCATTTTTGTATTTGAAAATATTAAACCCTTTTTTTCTGTTGTTTTTTTTACGAAACGATGAAAATTTGGGATTAAAATTAAATTGGGCGGGCTTGCGAGATTTGCCCAGGCTAGTAAAATCTTGATCGTTTCGCGAAAAAAAAAGCGTTTGACAAAACTAATGTAGAGAGGGGCTCCCCGAATATCTTTTTATTTTATTCGTTTGCCCATTTGGGTTTGGTTTATTGCCTGCTTGTTTACTCTTTTGTTTCTTGGGTTTTATCATAACGTATGATTTCCCCATTTGAAAAAATTCTAAAAGTCATATAGAAGTTTTTTTTTAAAACAATTTGGTTTCATTACAAAATCTATAGAAGTTGATTTATAATACAAAAGTGTACATTACAAAATAGATTTCTGAAACAAAAAACTTTAATTTTTTGGGTGAAAAACAAGTAAAACAAATCCCCTCAAAACCTTCGGTTTTTTTTTTAAACGAAAAAATTTTTAAAGGGAAGGCCCCATACCTAATTTGGGGTCTAATCACAAATTTTACTGTTTAAAGGGCCACTTGAAAACAAGGCCCATTTGGGATTTGGGGGTTTTTTTTACACCCCCACAAAACACAAAACACACACACACACACACACCCCACAACAACACACCACACACCACACACAAACACACAAAACACACACACACACAACACAACACCACACACACACCACCCCACACGCGCAGCACGCGCGCGCGTGCACCACACCAACCCCACACACACACACACACAACCACACACCCACACAACACACCACACCCCACCCCACACAAAACACAAAGCACGCCGCCCGCCCCGTGCCCCGGCCGATCGCAGAAGTAAAGGGAAAAAATTTGGGAGAAGTAGGGGAAAACTATTGTAGGGAAAAAAAAAGGAGAAATGGGGGGAAGATATCTTCAAGTGGAATTAGGAGAAAAAGGAGAAAATTGTCTGTAAAAAAAAAAAAAGGTGAAAGGGAGGGAAAGGGTTTCTTATGAAGATATAGAAAATTTTTAAACTTTGGGGGAGAAACAGACCCTGACGGGAAAATGTAGGAAGAAAAAAAATTTGGGGAAAAATGTAGTAAAAAAATGGATTTGGGGAAAATGTAGGAAGAAATAGATTTAGGGGGGAAATGTTTGAAAGAAACAGGCTTTGGGGGGGAAATTTTAGGAAGAAATAGATTTGGGGAAAAATGCAGGAAGAAAAAGACTTTTGGGGAAACTGTAGGGGAAATAGGGCCCTTTGAGGAAAAATGTAGGAATAAACCCGAAAATTGGGAAAACTGTAGGAATGAAAAATTGGGCTTTGGGGGGGAAAATGTAGGAAAAAACATAGGGCTTTGGGGGAAAACTGTAGTGAGAAAAAGAAATTTGGGGAAACTTAGAAAGAAATAGACTTTAGGGGAAAATGTAGAAAGAAATAGTTTGGGGAACCTAAGAAAGAAAATAGATTTGGGGAAACCCGTAAAGAAAAGGGCTTTTTGGGGGAAATGTTTTGGAGAAAATTGGGAATTTTGGGGGAAAATGTAGGAAGGAAAATATAAATTTGGGGGAAAATGTGGGAAAAAAATAGACTTTGGGGAAACTGTGGGAAAAAATTGGACTTTGGGGAAACTGTAGGAAGAAATAGCTTTGGGGAAACTGTGGGAAACAAATTTGACTTTGGGGAAACTGTGGGAGGAAACTGATTTTGGAGAAACTGTAGGAAAAAATTAGATTTGGGGAAATGTAGGAAGAAATAGACTTTGGGGAAAACTGTAGGAAGAAATTGAATTTGGGGAAAATGTAGGAAGAAATAGACTTTGGGGAAACTGTGGGAAAACAATTGACTTTGGGAAAACTGTGGGAGGAAATTTGATTTTGGGAAACTGTAGGAAGAAATGACTTTGAGGAAACTGTAGGAAGAAACGATTTGGGGGAAACTGTAGGAAGAAATAGATTTGAGGAAAATGTGGGAAAAAATTTTGTTTTTGGGGAAAAACTGTGGGAAGAAATGATTTTGGAGAAATGTGGAAGAAATACACTTTACGGAAACTATAGGAAGAAATAGACTTGGGAAAACTGTAGGAAAAAATTTGACGTTGGGGAAACTGTAGGAAAAAATAGACTTTGGGGAAACTGTAGGAAAAATAGATCTGGGCAACTGTAGAAGAAATGATTCTGGGGAAAACGTGGAAAGAAATTGATTTGGAGAAACTGTGGGAAAAAATTTAGACTTTGGGGAAACTGTAGGAAGAAATAGATTTTGGGGAAACTGTAGGAAGAAATTAGACTTTGGGGAAAACTGTAGGAAGAAACTGCTTTGGGAAATGCAGGAAGAAATAGACTTTGGGTAACTGTAGGAAGAAATTGAGTTTGAGGAACTGTGGGAACATTGACCTTGGGGAAACTATAGGAAAAAATGATTTTGGGGAAACTGTGGGAAGAAATGACTTTGGGGAAACTGTAGGAACAAACGAGGTTGGGAAACTGTAGGAAGAAATTGAGTTTGCGGGAAACTGTAGGAAGAAATGGTTTGCGGGAAAACTGTAGGAAGAAATTGAGTTTGGGGGAGACTGTAGGAAGCAATTGAGTTTTGGGAAAACTGTAGGAAGAAAATTGAGTTTGGGAAACTGTAGGAAGAAATTGAGTTTTGGGGAAACTGTAGGAAGAAATTGATTTTGGGGGGAAACTGTAGGAAGAAATTGCGTTTGGGGAAACTGTAGGCAGAAATTGAGTTTGGGGGAAACTGTAGGAAGAAATTGAGTTTGGGGAAATGTAGGAAGAAATTGAGTTTGGAGGAACTTTAGGAAGAAATTGAGTTTGGGGAAAACTGTAGGAAGAATTGGTTTGGCGAAAACTGTAGGAAGAAATTGAGTTTGGGGGAAAACTGTAGGAAGAAACTGAGTTTTGGGGAAACTGTAGGAAGAAATTGGTTTGGGGGAAATGTAGGAGAAAATTGAGTTTGGGGAAACTGTAGGAAGAAATTGAGTTTGGGGGAAACTGTAGGAAGAAAATTAAAGTTTGGGAAACTGTAGGAAGAAATTGAGTTTGGGGGAAACTGTGGGAAAGAATTGAGTTTGGGGAAACTGTAGGAAGAAATTGAGTTTGGGGGAAACTGTAGGAAGAAATTGAGTTTGGGGGAAACTGTAGGAAGAAAACTTGAGTTTGGGGAAACTGTAGGAGAAAATTGAGTTTGGGGGAAACTGTAGGAAGAAATTGATTTTGGGGGGGAAAACTGTAGGAAGAAATCGATTTTTGGGGGAAACTGTAGGAAAAATCGAGGTTGGGGAAACTGTAGGAAGAAAAATTGAGTTTGGGGGAAACTGTAGGAAGAATTGAGTTTGGGGGGAAACTGTGGGAAAAAAACAGAAGTAGAGGGAAGCTATCTGTGGGCAGACATTGAAGGGTGAAAAAGAAGTGAAAGGAACAAAATCAGAAAAACGAAAGGGAAAGGGCGTCTTGGGGCAGACACAGGAATAATGGAAGGTGCCTGGTAAACCCAGACCTACAGCAATCCCGCAAAAGCGACATGTTTGGAAGGGGAGGTATGCTGCTGTGACCCTGCGTCTGAACGGAGAGAGAGAGAGAGAGAGGAGAGGTTGAGAGAGACGAGAGAGGAGAGAGGAGAGAGGGGAGAGGGGAGGAGAGAGAGAGAGAGAGAAGAGAGAGAGAGAGAGATGGGGAGAGAGAGGGGAAAGAAAGAGAAGAGAGAGAGAGAGAGAGACAGACAGAGAAGAGAGACAGAGAGACAGAGACAAAGCCCAACAAAGACACAAAAAAGAGAGACAGAACAGAGAGAGGAAAAAGAGACACAGAGACACAGAGAGAGACAGAGACAGAGGACAGAGACAGAGTTTCCAAGTCTATTTCTTCCCACAGTTTCCCAAAGTTATTTTTCCACAGTTTCCCCAAAGTCTATTTTTTCCCTAAGTTTCCCCAAAGTTATTTCTTCCACAGTTTCCCCAAAGTCTATTTCTTCCACAGTTTCCCAAAGTCTATTTCTTCCTCCCGTTTTCCAAAGTCAATTTTTTCCCCAACATTTTCCCCCAAAGTTATTTCTTCCACAGTTTCCCCAAACCCTATTTTTTCCCCACAGTTTCCCCAAAGTTCTATTTCCCTACTTTTTCCCCCAAACCAATTTCTTCATAGTGTGTGTGTGTGTGTGTGTGTGTGTGTGTGTGTGTTGTGTGTGTGGTGCGTGCGTGCGTGCGTGCGTGCGTGCGTGCGTGCGTGCGCGTGCGTGCGTGCGTGCGTGCGTACGTGCGTGCGTGCGTGCGTGCGTGCTTGCGTGCGTGCGTGCGTGCGTGCGTGCGTTGCGTGTGTGTGTGTGTGTGTGTGTGTGTGTGTGTGTGTGTGTGTGTGTGTGTGTGTGTGTGTGTGTGTGTGTGTTTGCCGAACTGAGTGCAGGGACTCCTGTAATTCAGTGATACTGGAATACCTAAGTCGCATTCGAGGTGGGTGTTCCCTGGTTTTCCCAGACACATGAGAAACCGGGTTGACAGGAGCGAAATGTTAACGAGCTTATCCCTGGAAACGCTGTTTTGCAGTTGAATCAATAAATAAGGTTACAGGCTTAGTTAGGCAGCTTTCTTCTTGATTGGATTATCCCCCCCCGAAACCGATTCATAATCGGGGAAAGGATTGGGATTTTTCCCAACTAGATCTTTTAAAAAAACCCCGTAGTTGTTTTTATT
>JAFLJL010007394.1:0-10543 GCA_018398815.1 Conus ventricosus | reverse complement strand
GCTGTTTTTTTGTTGTCTGTCTGTCTGTCTGTCTCTCTCTCTCTCCTCTCATCTCTCTCTCTCCTCTCTCTCTCTTTCTCTCCTCCTCTCTCCTCTCTCTCCTCTCTCTCTCTCTCTCCTCTCTTGTGTCCCAAAGGACAGATTTACATGGTATTCATGCCTGCAATGCGCACACACGTTTATCCACACACACACACACACACACACACAACACACACACACACACACACCGCGCGCGCGCGCGCGCGCGCACGCACGCACGCACGCACGCACGCACGCACGCACGCACGCACACGCACGCACGCACGCACGTGACAGGGCAATCCCTGGGTAGAGGGTAAAGCAACGCTTATCGTCCTAGGCTTATGCTAATGGCATGGCAGTACGGAGCAAGTCAAGAGAAGGCATAGAACACAACTTCAGCGAGAGTCTGTGATACCGTTGGGCTGCAGCTCAATGTGGGAAAGAGCTTCGCCTTTATGTTAAAAGGGAGAAATAAAAGTAAACAATAAGTGACTCTGCCTCATTGCCTGTCAACAGAGAGAACATTCCATGGGTAAACCCAGAAGGAACTACAGAATACCTGGGAAAATAATTTGATCTTTGGTTTAGATTAACCAGGCTGAAACTGTTTCAAAAGTGTTTTTTTTTTTTTTGGGAGACAGCTGGTCCCGTTAAAATCCATGGAAAAAAAGCAAGGAAGTTGACTGTCATCCTTCAATTGATGCCTTCTTTGACAAGTACTGAAACCTCCATGGCACAGCTGAAAGAGCTTGAAGATATAAGATGAAGATACATGAAAGTGTATAGCGACGTGTCTGTTTTTACCCCACAGTTAAGTATGGGGTGTCCTATACCACGAGGCGATGGGAATGCCATGGAACAACTGGCAGTATCAAGCAACAACTACACCTGAATCCGGAAGGCGGTGGGCGTTTCGGGCCTTCTGTCTCTGCAGCTCAAAACTTGGTACGGCGAGTGGTTAAGTCCCGTCTCTTCCTCTCGCCACTGGTTATTAATTGGCCCCGAAAAGAGTCGTCACGGAACATAATCGTGAGTCCGACTAACCTTCATCTTGGTAATTTAGTGGAAGAGGGGAGAGTGGGCTGGCCATTGCGTTCAGGCTTGATGTACCTATGTAGTCTACAGTCTGGATGAAAACACCATGACTAATTGCAACAGAAAATATTTTTTATGGAACAGAAAGAATATATTCGCCTGAACATATTGTGAAAGTTATAAGTTTTGGCATGCTCAAATAAAGTTGTAATTAATTTTTAATTATTTTGTCGTCGGCGATTTCACACTCATGACGCGAATGGCTCTCTGTCGGCAAACTTCCCTCCAGCAGGAATTTCCAGGTCGCTGCAACCGCGCGCCGCTGACCTTGAGGCGTATAAAGTCGGTAAGTTTTTAAAGTTTATGTTTTGGGGCATTTCCGCCTTCATACAACCGTTTTGTTATCGCACAACTTCCTTTAAACGTAGCTAACTCCTGCAAGTCACACAGCATTTATTCATTTTGTCAGCTTTGAACTTCAGGCTGAATGTTGTGTTCACCCTTTCCCACCCAAAAAAATCGTCTGTCCTCTGTCTCACGTCAGCTTGTTTAAAAAAAAAAAAAAAAGCGCGAGGTGGGGTGAGGGGCGTAAGGAGTGGTGGGGGGGGTGGGGGGAGAGGATGGGGGGTCTGTATGAAGTGCAAAAGTAAGCTCCTGTTGTATACTTTTAATTACTTTCTTTTGGCATCAATTTTTTCACTTTGCCAGCGAAGGGGTCGGCACGATCTCCGGTAGAGTAATAGTATGGTTCACAAAACATGTTAAAGTCACAAAAATGTTTAACAGATTCGTTCTCCAAAAGCAATAGCAACGGTGCTTTTGATGATAATAATAACATTTTAATGATCATTATTGCTTGGAAACTATTATATTTGCTTCCCCCACCCCCTTCCCCCCCCACAACGGACTGATTTCCCCAAAAATTTGTAATGTAAACATGGTTAAGTTTCAGAAATATTTTTTCACCAAATCAAGATCAGTCATTTCGGAAAATCTGTGGGATGGTTAGAGGATGAAAGGAAATCATTTTCAATTTGATATGTCATGCAATAATTAGAAGAAAAAATACTAACAAATTAAGCAGAAGTTTGTAAATGTTCTGTTTGATTTTTTTTTTCCCAGATTGAAACATTTTTCAAAGCTGTTCCTTTGATGAGACACACTGGAAAAGTAACTTGGTGAGTGATTCTTAATTGTGTGGTGTCTGCGTGGTGTGCGCACGCGAAAGCACACACATATGTGTGTATATGTGTCCATGGCGCGCATATGTGTGAATGTGTGCATGTACTCATCACACATGTATCTGTGCGCGCGCACACACACACACACACACACCACACACACACACACACACACACACACACACACACACACACACACACACCACACACATCACGCCACACACACACACACCCACGCACACACAAGCAGGATGCATCTACACACACAGAGCTTGCATGTGCATGCATACGCTCACAAAACACACACACACACACACACACACACACACAAAACACACACAAAACACACACACACACCACAGAGTGAATGAAAAGACATAAGTCAGTAACATAATTTGATAAATCTCCCTGTCTTGTCATAATATTTCCACAAAATTTAAGAAACATCGAAAGATTGATATTTTAATTTTGGGTTATTTTTTTGGTTACTCATAGTGGACTGACTTGGTTGATGCGTTTGTACTTTCCATCCATTCATTTATTCATTTTCCAGTCATTTCTTCATTCTTTGGATTCAATCATTTTATGTAAACAATCATGTTGACAAGAATGGTTCAGGGAATATTATTTTCCCATTGTTTCAGGTCATGGAGACTGTGCCCTCTGTGGCCAGAATCTTGACTCTGGGGAGAAGACAGTGATCCCACCACAGCGAGGAAAGGACACCATCAACAATGCCAGTGTACAGAGAGGCGATGGGATCTGCATTACTGAAGGTCAGGCAGTGCATGAACATTGTCGTCGTACCTACACTAACAAGCACAACATCACAGTTTCTTGAAGAAACAACAACAGAAAGTGAGTGAAACCCAGCAAGCATTAAGATCAAAGAATAATGTCTTTGATTTTAGAAGATGCTCCCTATTTTGTGGCAGGGATGCAGAACTTGAGGGAAAGA
Source organism: Conus ventricosus (assembly GCA_018398815.1). Lineage (NCBI taxonomy): Eukaryota > Metazoa > Mollusca > Gastropoda > Neogastropoda > Conidae > Conus > Conus ventricosus. The sequence goes on along the minus strand of JAFLJL010007394.1, from coordinate 7,345 downwards.
CTGTGTGGCCTGTTAGAACATTGGACTTCCAAAAGTCCATCACGAAGAGTTTGCTTGGAGCGTGCTGACGAAGGGCTGAAAATTTGAAAGGTAGACTGGAGTTTGTATCTGATTTTCCAGCAGCTGATGCTGTGTACCACCAGACATGCAGCACAAACTTCCGAACAAAGAGAAAAACACCCAAATCGTTCGCTCTGGAACCAGAACCCAAAAAAGTAAAATATGGAAGACCCAAAGATGAGGGCAGAGTTGAAGCTTTCAGAAAAGTTGCTGCCTTTCTTCAAGAAAATGATTCAAAAACAGATCACCATCAATGACCTGATTAGCATGATGGGTGAACTTACTGGTGGAAATCCATACTGTTTCAAAAAAATGAAGGAGGAACTGGTAAAACTTTTTGGGGGAAAAGAAATCATTATTGCTGAAGTTGATGGAAAACCAAATGTTGCCACATTCAGAAAAAACTGCTTCATCAATTCTTCATGCATTCTACTCTGCACCTGATACTGATGAGGGAAAAGCACAGAAAATAGCAGTCATTAAAGCAGCCGCTGAGCTCATCAAGAGTGACATAAAGAGCATTCCTTTTTCCCAGAAAAAACATACCCATCGCCCAAAATGATGTTGCATCTGTGTCAGCAAACGTTGGACTTTGTCCCAAAAATCTCTCCAGTTACTGCTTGATACAGTTTATAGTGGAAAGGATGTGATCTTAGAATTGCATCCATTGGTCAAGCAATCATGCAAGCCGCGCGGCACGCTTACTGATCACCCCACTGCAGATTGGACTGGGCGTACCAGGTGAAACCACAATTTTGAGTCAAAAATTTCTAGTGGATCTTCTTTATTCACTTGGATTCTGTTCATCTTATAAAGAAGTAAGAACATATGAGCTTGTGCAGCTGCAACTCAAGAACTGAAATTACCAACAGATGACAATCATTTCGTACAATACATGGCTGACAATGTGGACCAACAATTCAGCAACCTTGGATGGAATGAATACTTTTCCATGGAAGGGGTTTGATTGCAGCAATCACACCAAGTGTACAACACAGAGAAGCTGTACCAAGGAACACTGATGTTAAGCTGGAAGAGGTTGTCAGAAAGGCAAGAGTTGACATACGGTTTTAAAAAGAAGAGACTATTGGCATGTTGAACTTGAAGTTCGAAAAACTGAACACTGTGTTCACTCTGATCCAACAAAAGAAAAGAAATCCTATGGAAAACGTCCTGGTTGCTTCTTCCACAAAGGCCATTTGGGTCAGGAGTGGATGCAAACTGTACATGCTGGAGACTTTCCTGGACAGACATCTTTCATTTTTTTGCCCCTGATTAAACTCAATCCCAAAGTGATAAAACATGTATTTTTTCAACGTTACTGTTCATTTGTGGTGAAGCAAAGCGTAAATGGCGGGAACACCCATCATTACATTTGACCACCACTTTGGTGGAAAGCACTAGCTATCTTCATGAAGTGAACCTGAGACAAGTGACCTGCGAAGCATTGTCCTGGCTTGGCCCCTTTCCATATGGAATGATTTCTTGCCTGCATAGGACATCTGATGGCAGGCACAGGTCTCCAGGAAGCCCTGTCTGTGATCTATGCTCCAAATGCAGTCAGTGCCATGCTGCAAGGAAAAAAAGCTGTCACACGTGCTGTAAGGGGACATCTGTTGATGGACACACCCCTAAATGCTCTGCTGGCATCTGACACTTTCCACGCACCTCTGCCACAACTTGAAGTCGGGAGGAGGGAGAGAGATCATGTGATGAACCTGCAGTGTGCCACAGCTTACAACAATGTTTGCACAGTCTTCGCCGAGAGTGTGAGTGCCACTGACAACACAGGAAAAGTACCAAGCAGATCAGACATGTGAACTTGGGACTGAACAAAAACTGGTGCATGTGTCAATGGAAGTTTGTTCCCCGGATGTCAAGGCGGGCTGTCAAGTCTTCTCTCACAGAAAATTTTGGGATGCATTACTTGACAACACAGATCCCTTTTTCTTGGAAGCGATTGAAACCTACAAAAAACTAAGGGAAGGAGTCTGTCTTTAAACGAGCTGGGAAACATTAAATTTCCATTTGTAAATCTCTAAAAACTTGAAGCTCACAAGATGACTTTGAACAGCAGAACGAGCGTCCCTGTGGTTACAGTACATGTCCATGATTGACATTCTGAAACATTCATCAAGGCAGAAAGGACTGGAAACTGCTTTTGCATCTGTTACCGTCCAGGACATGCTTCCTTCCCTAGCGGCAGCGGGACACAATCTAATACACCAAATCAGCTCACCTCTATCTCCAGATGATGAAAAAACTTCCTGATACACACCCTGTTGTCTACAAGAGCTTTCTCGATGGACATCACGTCTTTCGTAGGAGTAAGAGGTTCTGGGCAGGCCTTTCTTCAGATTTTGCTATTGAGCAGGTTTTTGATGCGCAGCATTAAGTCAGCTGGAGGCTTGACCAGGGGAAAAGGGGGGATGAGTGAATCGCAGCGAGCAACATGGCTTCTGTCTATGCCAGCATGTGCAGAAATCAATAGCGCCTGAAAAGAAGTGACCTGCACTCTCCGCCCGTCAAGTGAGCAGCATAAAAAATGGGCCAGCCAGAGTGGCAAAGGATGCACAGGACGTGATGACCCCACGTCATTTTTTGAATCAAACACAGTCCATTTGCTGATGACCCCAGTCTAGAAAACGTCATTCTGGTGTTGTTGCAGAAGCATCAGTCAATGTGGACGGTGCAAAACAAATTGGACTCCACATACTGAAGACCATGGGGGTCAAACAGCTTAGTGCTTCACTGAAAAGGAAAGACAAGGCTGTGACAATGAATTTTTAAAAGCTCCATCAGAATAGACGAGACTGCTGTGACCGTTGATCCCAACTTCTTTTTCAGCGCTTAGTTGCAGCTGCCAGTAACCTGTACGAGGACAGACAGAAGTTTTCAATTATGAACTTTGCAGCTTTCCATCATCATTGTTCGAGTCCCTGGTTTCTTACTGCAACCCAACAAAGCAGCCCTTGCAAATGAACTGTGGAAAATGGTCAAAAAACACTGAAAACCAGCCTCAGCAGACTTCCCCTCACTTTGTTCTTGATGGAGGTTCTTTACCCTTTTAGCGCTTCCCTGGGGACGTGGAACCACATTTCGAGACATCATTGAAACATATGTCTGCTTTATAAAAGGCAAGTATCCAAATGCAACTGTCGTATTTGATGGATAATATCAGGACCAAGCACCAAGGACATCACCCATCTCAAGCGTGGGAAAGGGATAAAGGGCAGGCTGTGCACTTTGCATTTTGATATGATGCTCCCAGTTCTCCAAGGAACAGTTCCTTTGTAATGCAGAGAACAAACAGCGCTTCATCTACGCCCTTGGGTCAGCTTTGGAATCATTCTGCACTGTGATAACATGCCAAGAGTGATGCAGCCTCACAATAGTCCTGACTGCAACCAAGTGTGCACCCACCAGGTGACCGCTGTCATAGGAAGGACACTGACATTCTGGTGTTGTTGGGAATATCATGCCGATTCAAATGATCATGACATTTTTCTTTTATTCTGATAAACAAGGAGGGAAAAGTAGGTGCTGGAACATCAAGCACTTGATCCATGAGCTTGGAGAAAATCGACATTTGCTGCTTTCTCTCCATTCTCTTACAGGTTGTGATACGACCTCCAGGCCATTTGGGAAATTTGGGGAAAAGGGAAAAGCACTGCAGAAACTGTTGAAAAACGTTGAACTTAGAAGTCTGGCTGATGCCTTCCTTCAACAAAGGACCCAGGAGGACGTTGTAGAATAGGTGAGAAGGGATTAGTGCTTCTCTACAATGGCTGTTCCGGTGAGACTCTCAATCACTTGCGACACCGGCTGTTCTGCATGAAAGTGGCAACTGGTACAACATCATTCAGGTGCATTCACTGCCACCAACTTCGCTGCGGCCAGGTTCACAGTCAAAGGGTGTACCTTCAGGTTCAGCAATGGATGGACGGGGGCACTGTGCTGAAACCAGCTGAATGGGGCTGGCAGATTGAGAAACGGACTATATGTACCCCGAATGACTGATTTGCCAGCAGCACGGCTAAGCTCCTGAAGGTCATTCGGTGCACCTGTAAAGAAAACTGTGACAGTAAGCGGTGCAGCGCAAAAAACATGGTCTTCTGTGTTCTCCTGGGTGTGGTGAATGCCATGGTGTCAGCTGTTTCAATTCCCCCGCTGTGTGCTTTTACTAGACAGTGATGCAGAAACTGAGGTATGCTGTTCTATATATAGAACATTATTGAATACCCATTGTTTTGCCTATTTCAGACATTTTCTGACATTATATTGGCCAAATCCTGGTTCCTACGCATTTATTCCAAGTTCCTCTTCAAGACATTGTTCCCAGCTTCAAAATAAGTTGGTACATGATGAGTTTCTATGCACAGATGACAATTTTCCATTTTGGGCCTATGACGTCACTAATGCTCATATTACATAATTATTATGGTCGCTAGACATTATAATTGCTGTGATGGTGATGTGGGTTATAGTGATTAGTTACTGCAAACAAACTTTCTGTTGCAATTTTTCCTGGGGGAAGGTATTTATTTTCACCCAGTCATTTGCCTAATGGTGGGTTTTTACCCGACGGACCCGTTGGGACCTCGTTGGTCCCTTCATGATTTGTCTCAGCTCACATCGGTCCTTAAACGAGGAGATAGTACTATGGTACTTCTGCACTGTCACTCAAGACTGATGACATCCACATTTTTTTTTTCCAGTGCATAAAAATCCAGCTCCGTGTCAGTGCCACGAGTTGGGTATCTGTACAGAGTGGTACTTGACGATCGTCATTCGGTGATAGCCACCCCGTGGCTACTATTTTGTGCATGCTCACAGTTGTTTGCTTATGTTCATTATTCATATTGTTTTCATTCTTAGTCTTTTGATGAAACTTTTAAGTAAAAGTTAGGAACCGTACGGCTGTGTTATGTCAGTTTCATTGTTAAAACTCATATATTTACATATTCATATATTTGCGAAAAGTAGCACTGAGTCCTTTATCAACTTTTTTTCAGGCCATTCCTCGGTAGCTAAGTCTATTCCCATACTCGTTATGCAATGTTGGTGGTTTTAAAAAAAAAGTGTGCTGATTAGACAAGCCGTTGTAGGACACCCCCCCCCACACACACACACATCTCATCTCCTCTCCCCTCTCTCTCTTCTCTTCTCTCTCTCTCTCTCTCTCTCTCTCTCACACACACACCACCCCACACCCACGCACGCAAGCACGCACGCACGCACGCACGCACGCACGCACGAGGCACGCACGGCACAAACACACACACACACACACACACACACACACACACCCCACACACACACACACACCCCACCACACACACACACCTTGACCACGGCTTTAAGGAAAACGGAGCCCGTTCCTCTCAAATTCAGCCGCCGTAAACCTTCCCTGAACTGAATTAGTTGTCCATCTTTCGCTGGGGGGACATAGAGCGTTTTCCAAACCGTACATCAAAGCGAACGAGTGGTTCAAACTCGTGGCCGTCATCCCAATAGCCGGGCGCTCAGACATCGGTCAAAGGAGGTCCAGATTAAGCTGGTCACATAAATCCCAGTTTCAGTATCTGTACAGCATGCTCACTTTTCTATTCAAAAGCCAGATGATTTTACATTATGCGTCGACAACAAAAGCCGTAACCATAGAGAAAACAAAACAAAGCAAGAAAGGAAAAACAACAACAAACAAACAAATAAGAAGGGAGAAAAGCAAAGCGAAATATAACATTCTCCTAGGTTTCAGTGGTTCAAAGTTACCGCAGTTTATGAGCATGCTGAAACTGAAACTGAACTGAAACTGAAAAGCATCGGATTTGGAAACCCATACTCTCTTCACCGTGTGCTAGCTGGCTCTAGACATTTTAGCAGTTCAAAAGAACAGGCGAAATATCTGTCACGGGAAACTGAAAAGGCTTTCCGGAGCAGAAGCTATTGAGTACCTAGGTGAATTACCTGGGAAGAAGACACCGACGACGACGACGACGACGACGACGACGACGACGCGACGACAACGAAGAAGAAGAAGAAGAAGAAGAGGAAGAAGCCTTTGTCCCAAGTTTTGACTACAATTGTCGCCAAGCTGCGGGACGGGGTTTGTTGGCTGACGTTTTCTGGATCAAGGCCTGCAATCTTAAGCCGCAGAGTGAAAGTCTTCATTTACAAAATCATCGGCAAGATTATCCATATGCGTCACGGTGTCTCACAGGGTGTTAGTGCTCTCTCATACTCTTTTCCCCTGTCTCCATCAACAATTTTTATCCAAAGGTTCAAGGCTGCTGTGTGTAACGCGGTCGGCCCGGAAACACAGTGCGACAATTACCTGCAACAAGAGCCACTTTTAGGTAACAAGCCGTTGACCAGTTGAATTCTTGAGAAGAAAGATTGGGGCATCTCTTTCAACAAGAACGAGTCCTTCACAGCGCGGTTCAGCATTCAAACATGCAGAGAGCTTAAAACATTAAGCTATGAATAACGGTGACATCCCATTTGGTCTACTCCCATTTCGTCTACTCCCATTGGGTATAGGGTTTGGGTTAGGGTTAGGGTTAGTGTTAGGGTTAGGGTTTAGTGTTAGGGTTTTTGGAGTAACCAAATGGGAATTTTTCCTTGCTACGAAATGGGAATTCTGAGTAGGCAAATGGGAGTAGACCAAATGGGCCATTAAAACCCGAATAACACCCCACTGTAGGGATATTCAAGCGACTTACTCTAGTGTCCTATGGAGACCTGGGAGCCACATAATGCACGAGCAAAACATAGGCGAAGCACAAGTTCGTTGTGTTTGGGAGCTGGCGGGCACCCCTGGAGGGAAGATCGAGAAGATACTTAAGAACAGTATACAGGCCCTCCTTGTGTACGCCTCTGCGCATGGTTAACCAGAGCCAAGACCAATCTGAAAGCTCTGTACAGAGTATACAACCAGGCCATCCGTCAAATCACACGAAGTCAAAAGCCTATCTAGAACAAGGAGAAAAAAAACTGAAATTGAACAACTGGGGAAGATAAGCACAGGTTAGTGGAGGATGGGAAATACAGATGTCTGCCAATGTAACAAAAAAAAACAAACAAACAAACAAACAAACAAAAAGAACAGGTTTTTACAAAGAACCGGCTGAAGCTGAGCAGCTTCGTCCCCGAGAACTAGAGATCGTTTCGGGCATGATGTCTTTAGGAGAACTCATTTTCTGCGCTCAGAACTTGGCGTCAGATCGCACTTAGATATGAATCTGCCCCTCCTTTTACTCCTATAATCCCAAACATGGGCAGG
>JAFLJL010007393.1:5000-10435 GCA_018398815.1 Conus ventricosus | reverse complement strand
GGTCACACAACAACCCAAAAGTGGTTGGTTGTGGTTTTTTCCACCACAAGTCGAAGGGGTTAAAACCATTCGCTTTATAGAGTGTGTGTTTTTTTTCTCCACAAGTCAGAGAGTAAAACCAGTCGCGAAGACGTCTCTTAAAAAAACCACACCAACAACAATAGGAACGAATATCAAAAGTAGACAAACCAAAGTTGTTGTTGTTTTTCTACCCACAAAGTCAAAAGGGTTTAAACACCCCCAAATAATAATAGGAACGAATATACCAAGTAGATTACTACTATCTTAAGGGTCACACAACAACCCAAAAAGTGGTTGGTTGTGTTTTTTCCACCACAAGTCAAAAGGGAAAAAAACCCGGGTTCGCTTATAGTAAATCCAAAAGTTGTTGCGGTGTATTCTACCACAAGTCAAAAAGGTAAAACCATTCGCTTTATAGTACAATCCAAAAAGATGTTGCGGTTTAATCTCGACAAGTCAAAAAGGTAAACCATTCGGTCGATTTTTTTTTCCTTCCAAGTCAAAAAGGTAAAACCATTTCGCTTTATAGTACAATCCAAAAGTTGTTGCGGTTTTATTTTTCCACAAGTCAAAAAGGTAAAACCATTCGTTTTTAAAATTTAGGAACCGAATGTAAAACGTAGACCATGACCACTTGGTCACAACGACACTTGGTCACAACGACACTTGGTCACAACGACACTTGGTCACAACGACACGTGGTCAAAACCACAGGACCCATGTGACGAAAGGAAATCCTATCAGGAGATTCCTGGTCGTGTTGGTCGTAGGACAACGGAACGGCGCCGACGGTGACACTGTCGTTGATGTAGTTTTGTGTTGGAGTGCTGTCACGATTTCCCATTCCGTGTCATGATGTAGTTTTGTGTTGGAGTGCTGTCATATTACTTTCCCATGTCGTTGATGTAGTTTTGTGTTGGAAGTGCTGTCATGATTCACATTCCATGTCATTGAGGGTAGTTTTGTGCTTGAGCGCCGTCATGTTTACTTTGGGGACACCATTGGTTGCATTGGACACCACTGGTTCATTGGACCCCAAATGGTTACATTGGACACCATTTGTTACATTGGACCCATGGTTACATTGGACACCATTTTTTACATTGGACCCCACTGGTTACATTGGACACCACTGGTTACTTTGGACACCATTGGTTACATTGGACACCATTGGTTACATTGGACACCATTGTTACATTGGACACCATGGTTACATTGGACACCACTGGTTACATTGGACACCATTTGTTAATTGACCATTGGTTACATGGACACCATTTGTTACATTGGACACCATTGGGTTTTAATTGGGACACCATTTGTTACTTGGACACCACTGGTTTACATTGGACACCATTGTTACATTGGACACCATTGGTTACATTGGACACCATTTGTTACATTGGACACCCTGGTTACATTGGACACCATTTGTTACATTGGACACCACTGGTTACATTGGACACCATTGGTTACATTGGACACACTGGTTACATTGGACACCTGGTTACATTGGACACCATGGTTAATTGGACACCATTTGTTAATTGGACACCATGGTTACAGCCCTCAACAATGCAGCCCCTGACTACCTAACCAATCTGCTCAATATTACACACCTCACGCCCCCTCCGCTTTCCTCTCATCTCTCACTTTGCGGATTCACCCAAGCTCGTACTTTGGCCCACGTGCCTTCTCTGTTTCTGGCCCACTCTCCAGGAAACAAACCTCCACTCTCTGTCCGTTCAGCTGCTACTTTCTCTTCTTTTAAAGACTGCTCTTAAAACTCACCTTTTTCTTCTTCCTAAGAGTCCTCTTCTTTTAAGGATGCTCTTAAACTCGCTCTTTTCTTCTTCCTAAAGTCCTCTTCTTTTAAGACTGCTCTTAAACCTCGCCTCTTTTCTTCTTCTAAGAGTCCTCTTCTTTTAACACTGCTCTAAACCTCACTTGTTCTTCTTCCTAAGAGTCCTCTTCTTTTAACACTGCTCTTAAACCTCACCTCTGTTCTTCTTCCTAGAGTCTCTCCACGAGCCCTACTACTCCACTGCAGCCTATACCCACTGTAGCCGGTACCACTGCAGCCTGTACCCACTGCAGCCTGTACCCACTGCGGCTGTACCCACTGCATCCTGTCACTCGGTGTGGGACCTGGATGTAAAGTTTGTACATAACTCTTTTATCATTTTTCCTCTCTTTTGCAGTTTCGGTAACCATAGGACATTGAGTGCTGTCATGATTTACATTCCATGTCATTGATGTAGTTTTGTGTTGGAGTGCTATTTTGATTTACATTCCATGTCATTGATGAAGTTTTGTGTTGGAGTGCTATCATGATTTACATTCCATGTCATTGATGTTAGTTTTTGTGTTGGAGTGCTATCATGATTTACATTTCATGTCATTGATGTAGTTTTGTGTTGGAGTGCTATCATGATTTACTTCCATGTCATTGATGTAGTTTTGTGTTGGAGTGCTATCATGATTTACATTCCATGTCATGATGTAGTTTTGTGTTGGAGTGCTGTCATGATTCACATTCCATGTCTGATGTAGTTTTGTGTTGGAGTGCTGTCATGATTTACATTCCATGTCATGATGTAGTTTTGTTGCTGAGCGCCGTCATAGTTTACACCACTGGTTACATTGGACACCATTTGTTACATTGGCACCATTGGTTACATTGGACAACATTTGTTACATTGGAACCAATGGTTACATTGGACACCATTTGTTACATTGGACACCATTGGTTACATTGGACACATTTGTTACATTGGACACCATTTGTTACATTGGACACCACTGGTTACATTGGACACCATTTGTTACTTGGACACCATTGGTTACAGTGGACACCATTTGTTACATTGGAACCATTTGTTACAATGGACACCACGGGTTTACATTGGACAACTGGTTACATTGGACACCATTTGTTACATTGGACACCATTTGCTACATTGGACACCATTGTTCATTGGACACATGGTTACAAGTCCCTCAACACTGCAGCCTGACTACCTTTGTTACATTGGACACACTGGTTACAAGTCCCTCAACACTGCAGCCCTGACTACCATTTGTTACATTGGACACCACTGGTTACACGTCCTCAACACTGCAGCCCCTGACTACCATTTGTTACATTGGACACCACTGGTTACAAGTCCCTCAATACTGCAGCCCTGACTACCATTGTTTAATTGGACACCACTGGTTACACGTCCTCAACACTGCAGCCCCTGACTACCATTTGTTACATTGGACACCACTGTTACAAGTCCCTCAACACTGCAGCCTTTGACTCCCATGTTACATTGGACACCACTGTTACAAGTCCCTCAACACTGCAGCCTTTGACTACCATTTGTTACATTGGACACACTGGTTACAAGTCCCTCAACACTGCAAGCCTTTGACTACCATTTGTTACATTGGACACCACTGGTTACAAGTCCCTCAACACTGCAGCCCCTGACTACCTAACCAATCTGCTCAATATCATACACCCTCAGTCCTCAACACTGCAGCCCTGACTACCTAACCAATCTGCTCAATATCTACACACCTCAGTCTCAACACTGCAGCCCTGACTACCTAACCAATCTACTCAATATCTACACACCCTCACGCCCCCTCCGCTCTTCCTCTCATCCTCTCACTTTGCGGATTCCACGCACCAAGCTCAGTGCCTTTGGCCCACGTGCCTTCTCTGTTTTCTGGCCCACTCTCCTGGAACAAACCTCCATCTCTGTCGTCGTGCCTGCTTTCTCTTTTTTTTGGGGACTGCTCTTAAAACCTCACCACTGTTCTTCTTCCTAAGAGTCCTCTCCACGAGCCTTACTACTCCCACTGCAGCCTGTACCCACTGCAGCTGTACCCACTCGGTGTGGGAACCTGAGATGTAAAGTTTGTACATAACTCTTTTATCATTTTTCCTCTCTTTTGGTCAGTTTCGGTTAGCATAGGACATGCATGTGTGTGTGTGTGTGGGTGGTTGTGTGTGTGTGTGGTGTGTTGTGTGTTGTGGTGCGTGGTTGCGTGCGTGTGTGTGTTGTGAGTGTGTGCGTGGTGCGTGCGTGCGTGTGTGCGTGCGCGCGCATGTGTGTGTGTGTGTGTGGTGTGCGTGTGTGCTGTACGCGCGGCGCGCGGCGCGTAGGTGCATGCAGTATATTTCACTAATGCTTCTTCTTTCTAAATTACTTTTGTTTAGAGCCATATGGTCCACAGCGCGCGTGGCGCGCGAGTGTGTGTGTGTGTTGCGTGCGTGCGTGCGCGCGCGCGCGCACGCGCTGTTTGTGTTAATATTTATTTTGTACATGGTTTCCGTTCTATTCCTTTGCTTAGAGCATAACACATGTGCATTTATGTGTGAGTATGTCTGCGGAGTGTGTGTGTGTGTGTGTGTGTGTGTGGGTGTGGTGTGTGTGTGGTGTGTGTGTGTGTGTGGTTGTGCGCGCGCGCGCGTGTGTGTGTGTGTTTTGGGTGTGTTTTGTGTGTGTGTGTGTGTGTGTGTGTGTGTAATGCGTGGTGTGTGTGTGGTGTGTGTGTGTGTGTGTGTGGTGAGTGTGTGTGTGTGTGTGTGTGTGTGGGTGTGTGCGCACGCGCGCGCCTGTGTGTGTTAATAGTTATTTTGTAAATGTTCTCCTGTCTATTCTTTGTTTAGAGCCATAAACATGTACATGTGTGTGCGAGTATGTCTGCAGGTAGTGTGCGTGTGTGGTGTGTGTGTGTGTGTTGTGTGTGTGTGTGTGTGTGTGTGTGTGTGTGTGTGTGTGTGTGTGTGTTTGGTGTGTGTGTGTGGTGTGTGTGTGTGTGTGCGCGCGCGTGGTGTGTGTGTGTGTGTGTGTGGTGTGTGTGGTGTGTGTGTGTGTGTGTGTGTATGTAGTGTTTGTGTGTGTGTGTGGTGTGTGTGTGTGTGTGTGTGTGTGTGTGTGTGTGTGTGTGTGTGTGTGTGTTTGTATGTGTAAGCGTATGAGTGTGTGTGTGTGCTGTGCGCACTAGTTTGTGCGTGACTGTATGCCTGCGTGCTTGCGTTCTTGCGTGTGCGCGCGATGTGAGCGTGTGTGTGTGTGTGTGTGTGTGCGTGGGTTGCGTGCGTGCGTGCGTGCGTGCGTACGTGCGTGTGTGTGTGTGCGTGTGTGTGTGTGTGTGTGTGTGTGTTTGTGTGCGTGCGTGCACTTGTGTCTCTGTGTGTGTGAGTGCGTGCACTTGTGTGTGTGGTGTGTGTGTGTGTGTGTGTGTGTGTGTGTGTGTGTGTGCATGTGTGCATGCTTGCATATGTGTGTGTGTGTGTGTGTTTTGAGTTTGTGTGTGTGTGTGTGTGTGTGTGTGTGTGTGTGTGTGTGTGTGTGTGTGTGCGTGCGTGTGTGCGTAGATGGTGGTGCTTGTGTGTTTGTATGTGTATTGTCCGT
>JAFLJL010007391.1:0-10211 GCA_018398815.1 Conus ventricosus | reverse complement strand
GTGTGTGGAAGTGTGGTAGTGATGTGGTAGTGATGTGTTGTGGTGTTTTGTGGTGTAGTGAGGTGTGGTGAAGGTGTGGTGGGGGTTGGTGTGTAGTGGTCGGGGGTGTAATGGGGGTGGGTTGTGTTGTGGTGGGGAATAGAAGAAGGGCACTGAATCCTTAAAAATGAAGAGAGACTAAACACTGAGGAAAAAAGAAGGCACTAAGTACTCACGGACGTGTTGTTGTGGCCCAAAAGCCAGAGAAAGGAAGGCATGACCCTGGGCAAGACAGAACACTAAAACCTGGGTAAAGAAAAACAGCACTAAACCCAGGAAAGAAGACACGTGATCTTATACAGAAGAAACCCTGGAATGAAGGTGGCCCTAAATCCTAGGAAAGAAGAAGACATAATACTCTGATAAGAAGACCAAATCCTGGAAAAGAAGATGCATGGAACCTAATCACTGAAGACTATAAAGTTAGGAAAGGGTAACACCCCAATTATAAACAAAGACAAGCATCAGATGTGGAAACGATATGGATACACTAGTTCCGAGAAAAGACAAGAAACATCTGTGAATCAGAAAACACTAAACCCTGCATCAGAAGATTAGCATTCTGAGATCGAGAAAGATTCTAATACCAGCAGAAGATGATTTCAAACTTGTGAGTAGATGAACAGTAGAACTTTTGTTGAGGAAAGGCGATACTAAACTCTGGGAAATACAATGAATCCTGGGAATAGAAGACACTAACTCTACACAAGGAAAAAACTAAAGTCTGTGGACAGTACAGATACCTATGAGATAAAGGGACAGCTACACTGGAAGAAGATTAAAGACGAAGAGAGAAGAACGAGCGGAAAAATCAAGACTACACCTCCCCCTTTTTGTGTTGGCCGCAACCCCCGAGTTCGTTTACGTGGCCTGGTCTCCGTTGGTTCGTTTATTGAAGCAGGTCCTTCCCCGAATGAGTAGCAGTTCTTGCCCCCGTCCATATATAACCATTATCTTCAGTTAAGAACTTATTCCATCATCAAACAAATCGAATTCATTCAATTCATCAATACTAACTTATTTACGAAACATTTTTAGTTTGTCTTTGTCCATCTAACTAAATTTTGTTTTGCGCTATCATTAGGGGAACCGTGTAAAAGCTTGCTGTTGCCTTGAGTGTGTGTGTGGGGTGTGTGTGTGTGTGAGTGAGTGTGTGTGTGTGTGTGTGTGGTGTTGTGTGTGTTTGTGTGTTCGTGTGTATGTGTGTCCGCCGTGTGTTGAGTGTGTGTGTGTGTGTGTGGTGTGTGTGTGTGTGTGTGTGCGCGCGCGCGTGTGTCTGTCCCGTGTGTGGTGTGTGTGCCGTGTTTTTGCGCTTGCAGGCGTTCATACGTAATGCGTCTGGTTATACACATACATAGAATGCACACACGAACATTACGCAGCAGATACAATCCAATGTCATGCAGCTCAAATCTAAATACCATTGTCGTTTAACGAACACTCCTCTCATACTGAATCAATGCCCTGATAATCATTGTCATTTACACAGCCAATGACTCGGGGAAAAAAAACAAATGTGCTACTTTCAAATTTCATTTTCATCATATAATTGCAGATTTTGGAGGGAAAGATGCCCCTGTTGTTATTCTTCACCAGCCCCGCCGAAAGACCTCACAAACTACTGACACACCCCTCCAGCCACCTTCTAGGAAGACAAGCTCTACATCAAAGTACTAACAGAAGCCACAAAACAAGATCACACACATTTAGCAGGGAGAAAATAGGTTGCAGTGTCAAGTCACCTTTTAAGGTGATGAAAAACAGACCTCCTTAACAAACTATCAATTCTAAATATTAACAAGATCCTGACCGATCGTACAGGTCTTCATACACCTATTCCAGATGTTCGCAAAGTTTTTGTTTTGTTTGTTTGTATTGTTTTGTTTGTCAGTGCACACGCTTATTTGACAATATTCAGTCATGAAACTTACAGAGTTTATCTACCAATTTGGTGAATGTCTGTGTATGTTATAGCAATACGTGGACATGTATGGTGGTTTTATAAGGCATGGTAGTGAGAAGCATGCAATCATGTACCATATATCTTTGGTCCACCAGTAATAAAACAAAACAGCAAAAGAAAGCACAAGCAAGTAAAAACAAAAAAGAGGTAACAAAGAATACGTCCATTTTTAAAATCCAGCTAGGGGGAGATCGCTACTATGTCCATCCACTGAACATTTCCCATGACCTGACCCAACTCTGAAAAATTTGGCCCACGCAGAGGCGAAGCATGTGAAGAGGAAAGCAAACTATGAGAAAAGGGCCATCAGAGTTGAACATCGTGAAATTGTAAACAATATTTAAATACATTCCGAAAAATTCCTATAAACAACTATTTTGTATTATTCTGCGTAATTCGACTCCATGCTTTAAAACATGGACATTAAAACGATATATTTGTCGAAGAAATGTGTCTTACCCCACAAACAAAAGAACATCTAGTGAAAACGCAGGGATTATGGTAAATTGTAAACAATATTTCTAAAAACCCATTAAGACAAAAAATCTGACTGCTATAACTGCAGGGATGCACACCCCTGAGAACAACAAAGGACCAACGATCAATCCATGAAGGTTAAAAATACCCGTATACAGGGGGACACCCTTTTAATAATCTTATTGTCGAAACAGTTTGACTGATTTACCAAGTACCTACTTAATTGGGGAACAAAATGAAAATGTAACAGTTTCTGCTACTAAACGAATTCGAATTAACTACTTTAACAAGTAGTGGCGCAACCTTTCTCCCTGTCTAGATCCTGTGGTCGTCTGGCAGACTGGCACCTCCGCTTTCCTGTTTGGACCTCAGCCACAAAAAAGTGTTGAAATACATTAGAAGAAAATTCTAACTAAACATCAAGAAAGGAAGACATTAACACCTATGAATATACATTATTCCAAAAAGGATGCATAAACCCCTAAGAACGAGAATCGACGTACGACGACTTAATTCCTGTAAGAAAGAAAATATATTAAACTCTGTGAAAGAATCCTTCTCAATCAATATAATCACAAAGGCACAGATCGAGCGAAAGAGGATACAAAAGGCCATTAAATATGGTGAGCCCTATAAGAGAACACGTAGAACTCTGTGAAAAGGGAAATACTAAACCCTAGAGCTAGAACAATACAGAGACAAAAGGACACTGAATTGGATAGAAAGATACAACACATAGTCCTCACAAAAAAAAACACTAGCCCTTTGTAAATATTACACTAAACTTCTATACAAGAAAGGCATTCTACCTGTCAAAGGAACAAGCAGACCATGGAAAAGAAGAGATTTGAAGATGTGATTTTTGCCAGAAACATCAATAAAAGACAGATATCCATAAGAAAGACACAACACAAAGAGTCCCATTAAAAGCAAGACTGACATAAATCCATACGAAAGAAGAGCTAAAACTCAGAAGGGGACACAACACACCAAAATGAACAGTAACACTGAATCTATGAAAGGAGAAAACACGAGCCCTGTGAAAAAAGGAGGACCGCTAGCCCCTATTGAAAAAGGAGGAACGCTAGCCCGTATAAAGGAGATAACACTAGCCTCTGTGAAAGAACAGGACGCTTAACCCCTATGAAAGGAGTGAACGCTAGTCCCTGGGAAAGACGTCGTCTCCAACCCATAAGAAGGAATGAAACATAGCCCAAAGAAGAGGAGAGAACACTAGCTCCTGTGACAGAAGAGGACAGCTGACCCTATAACAGAGAAGAACAAGAGAACACTAGCCTCTTTAGAACGAAGAGAAGCAAAAACCATTAAAAGGAGAGAACACTATCGCCTATGTGAAAAAAGAGACTCTAATCCTTATGACAGGACACAACACTAGCCCATAGTGAAAAAAAGGACACTAACCCCAATGACAGGGACCACCACACTAAAGCCCCTGTGAAAGAAGAGGACCAAACGCCCTATGACAGTACACAACAACAAGCTCCTTGTGAAAAAAAGGAACACTAAAACCCCTATGACAGGACACAACACTAGCCCCTGTGAAAGAAGAGGACTAAGTCCTATGAGATGAGAACACAAGCCCTATTAAAAAAAGAAAACTAGCTCTGATGAAAGAAGAGGAACCCAACCTTTATGAAATTCTACCCAAGTGAAAAACGATGTGAAACGGATATTAAATACTAGGAAAGAATACTAAATAACTGTAATGAAAGTAGACGAAAGAAAAGGAAAGCTAAACCCAATGAAAGTAGAACACTATTCCATACGAGACGACACTTAACAGTGATAGAAACAGACCGTAAGTTCTGTGAAGACAAGGGGAACTTAAATGAAGGCATAGAGTCAGTGGAACAGTAAGTAGCAAAACAAGTAAGGTTACCTTGCTCCCCCATGAAGAAAATAAATACAGTGTATCTATTTCATCACGCTGGGACAAGAGCTACCCTCTTTCTCCATTACTCATGATGAAGTAATTTTGCCGAGTCCCTAATAAAAGGATTCCGCATGCGACTCCACAATGCCCTGTCAGTCTTTCGGTGGAATGGCGGAATTACTCAGACAAGGAGGAACCAGTGCGCACAAAGAAATAGGTCGTGAACAGGATCAAAGACTTCCTAAGCAGCTAGAGAGAACTCTGCAGCAAAACCCCAAAGATCTGAAACATGCCCCCCCTCCCGGTTGGGTCCAAACGTATCCAGATCCCGTAAACATGAGGCCTTGAGACATCCCCTGGAGGGTCGTTTGATTACTTACCCTGAACATCCACACGGGTGCCTACCTGTTTTGTATCCTTGTTTCAGAAGAAAGACTGCCACAGGAAACAAGACATCCATTGCAATCATACGAATTAAGGCTATAACCTAGGAAAGACCACGGCATTAAACCCTGAAAGAAAACACTTAAACCAGAAAAGTCCACCAAGTCCTTGGGAAAGAAAAATACATCATACCCTGGAAATTTGAAGACAACAAACACTGGGAAACAGGACATTAAACGCTAGAAAGAACAGAAAACTATACCGACATTGAACCCTGGCGATGAGAGAAAACGCCCACCAAGGGATAGAAGGCGATGATATCCTGGGTGTTTTTGTTGTGGTGGTGGAGTTGTGATTGTTGTTTTAGTGGATGGTGGTGGAGGAAGTGGAGGTAAATGGTATTGGGTGGCGGGTGGGTGGTATTTGATTGGTGCTGTGGAGGTTGTGCATGGTGTGGTGTTGTGGTGGTGTGTAGGACGTGTTTATGGTGTTGTGGTGGTGAGTTTGTGGTGGTGGTGGTTGAGGTGGTGGTGTGGTGTGCGGTGTGGTGTTATGGTGGTGGTGTGGTGAGGTGGTTCGTGGTTATGGTGCTGTGGCGGTTGTGTTAGTGGTGGTGGTGGTGAAGTGGTGGTATGATGGTGTGTGGTGTGGTGGTGGTGGGTTGTGGCGAGTTTGTGGTGTGGCTGTAGTGGTATGGTGGTGGTGTCGTATTAGTGTGGTGAGGTATGGTGTGTGTGGAGTTGGTGTGATGCTCGTGGTCGAGTGGATGGCATCCGTTTGGCTGGGATAGGGTAGGTCAGAAGAAGGTCCGATGGACCTTGGCATGGGTGTAAGGTAAGGTAGGGTCGGGAAGGGGTCCTTCCTTTGGCCTTGGCCACCTAGCCTGACCAGTATCACCGGCTGCCTGGGAATCCAGGGCGAAAAACAATAAGCAGTATAAACACTTCAAATGACCACCATTCCAGACACATGAACAATCTGACCCCCAGCTGGCCGATGACCGATCCACGGATACCTCTCTCAATTCTCTGGTCTCACAATCGAGTCATGAAAAGAGTAACATCGCCCTCACGCTGTCCACATGCACAGCATCTCCTTCAACTGCACCCATCTATGGAACACAACAGAAGGCAGACCAGCAACGATCGAATCCCGGGAACCATCACGCCTGACTGATGAAATCAAACACCAGAATAGGGAATCATGCGCAGAATAACGCACTGGTTACCACCAAGACAAATAATGTAACATATACATCTATATGTACGTATTTCTCTAGCCAGGCTTCTTTAGAACCCCCCTACCCCATCTTCTGCTCCACCCAACTTGTTTAACCTAATTCCAACCAACATCCAGTCACTAAACAGAAGCAAAAGGCATCATGGGCGTTGTTGAAAGATCCGTGTGGAAGAGAGAGACCCTATTTGTAACCGAATCGCGAATCGGCACGAATCAGGGCGAAATTTAGAGTTCCTCGTAACAGAAAACACGAGCGACGTTAGGGCCTATACTGAAAGCCAGTTCCACGGACCTCTCCAAGTGAACTCCATCTGATATACCGCCATGACAGGTTTTTCTCGCAAAACCAAAGGGGTATTCAGACAGTACCAGGGGAACCCTAGACACACTTCAGGAAATGCAAGATAGCCTTTCCTTAAGCATCTCGTCTGGTACCACTTTTGTGAACCTTTGGTCTGCAGACAACTGTCACAGAAACCAGAGCAGACATGTGTCACACAGGAAGGCCAGTGGCACTCGGCTTTATGAACTACAAGCTCTGACATCTCCAGGGGTCCTCACACCCAGATAGCTCCCACGCAGCAGGAGCCTGTCAAGTCAAGCTGATGCCCACCGCAAAAATGATCTCATGTTGAGACCATACCGATCCATTCAGTACCGTTATATCTAAATACTTCCGCTCAGAGACCTTTCCTCCTGTAAATTCTCCGACTACGCGGCGCCAAAGTTTCTTATCCACACAGAAGTTCAACAACGCAGCATCCTGCACATCTACAGTCTTGCCAGGACAAAATGAGCGCAGGAAAGGGCCCTCCCTCAAACCCTACCTCCCCCACCCCCAATGCAACAAAGCCTTCCAATCCACCATCAGCAACAGACACCCAGTCCTAACAACCCACCATCCTCCAAGATGACAAGCCACCTGAGAGTCGAAGTTTCAGAACGCCATTCTGCTGTTAACCCACCGAGAGATGTAGTCAAACAGGCACCGTACACTGTGGTGCCCTGCTTACAGAAGACCCCCACCCGATCCGTTGACAGACTGTGAGGAACAGAATGTTGCAGATCTCGCAAAACGTGCCAAATGACAAAATGAAAACCACACACTTCACGCATCAAATGAAAGCGACCACTGTCCAGAGAGCCTCTTCAAGACTTTCCGACAACCTCGGAACAAGCACCAAGGCGAAGTGCTGGACAAAAAAACACGCATATTCAGTATTCAGACCTCAACACACACGGCAAACAGCCTTAGTGTAAAATACGAGAGTCCCCACTCTTGTGAACCTCGGTTTAGTCCCCTCATTCAAAAGGACTGTAAGGGAGTTGGAGTCAGAACAATGCCAACTCCGCGTGAAAATCCCCAGTACCGAAAAGGCCCGGCGGGGATTTCAACCACCGCCAGTAATCACCAAGATTATGAGTCCGACTCTTCTACCGCCTTGAGCTATTCGGACCCGCAGGGTAATGGTGTGGTGTGTCGTTGGGTGTTGTGTTTCAGGTATGAGCGTGGTGTAATGTGGTGTTTTGGTGGTCTGGGGGTTGGGTGTCGTCTGTTATGAGGATGAGGTGTGTTGGGGGTTGAAATGTGTGGTGTGGGTTGTGTACTGTGATGTTTTGGTGGGGTGGGGTGAGGTGGGGTGGCGTGTTGTTATGAGGATGCGGTGAGTTGGGGTTGGGAGTGTGTGTTGGGTTGGCGTTGGCGTGTGTTATGGGATTGTGGTGTGTTGGGGGTTGGGATGGTGTGTGAGGGTTGGGATGGCGTGTGTTATGAGGATGTGGTGGTTTGAGGTTGGGAATGTTTGTTGGGTTGTGTTCTGTGAGTTTGGTGGGGTGGGGTTGGGTGGTGGCGTGTGTTATGAGGATGTTGGTGTGTAGGGGGTTGGGAAATGTGTGGTGTGGGGTTGGGTGGCGTGTTGTTATGAGGATGTGTGTGTGGGGGTTTGGGAATGTGTGGTGTGGGGTTGGTGGCGTGTGTTATGAGGTGTGGGTTTTGAGGGTTGTGGAATGTGTGGTGGTGTGGGGTTGTGTATGTGGAGTGGTGTGTGTGTGTGGTGCATTGTGTTGTGCATTGTGTTGTGGTGTGGTGTTGTTTATTGTGTGGTGATGTTGTGTGTTGTAGTGGGGTGTGTTGTCGTGTTTTGTAGTGTAAAGGATTGTGGTAGTAGATTGTTGTGTGTTTAAAGGGTGTGTGAGGTGTGGTGGGTGGTGTATATGTCAGGGTGTATTGGGGTGGGTTGTGTTGTGGTGGGAAAAGAAGAGGGCACTGGAATCCTTAAAATGAAAGAAAAACCTAAACACGGTGGAATATAGAAGGACTCAGTTCTGCGGACGTTGGGTCATAAAGCCTGGGAAAGAAGGCATGGACCCAGGGAAGGACAGAACACTAATTCCTGGTAAAAGAAAACGCACTAAACCCAGGAATAAGACAGTGATCTTAGGACAGAAGAACCCTGGGAACGAATGTGGCACTAAATCCTAGGAAAGAAGAAGTACATAATACTCCTGAGAAAGAAGACCCAAAATCCTGGAAAAGAAGATGCAAGGTAAAGAACATTGTAAGACAGAAAGTTAGGAAAGTTACAACCCAATTTTATAACAAAAAAGAACGACCATCAGCTGTGGAACAATGGGCACCTAGATCCTGTTGAAAGGAACATAAACATCTGTGAATCAAGAAAACACAAAAACCAGAAACGAAGAAGTCATCTGAGATCGGAATGATGATACTATACCGCAGAAAGAGATTTTAAAACTTGTGAGTTCGAAAATATACCCCCTGTAAAAGACAGGAACTTAGGTGAGAAAGGCAATACTAACTCTGGGAAAGAAGACTAATGAACTAGATAGACCAAGACCTAAACTCTATGACAGTACAGATACCTATAGAGAAAGGGACAGTTTACACTGGAAGAAGTGTAAAGACGAGAGAGAAGAACGAGGCGAAAAATCAAGAAAAACACTCCCCTTTTTGTGGTTGGCCGCATCCACTGAGTTCGTAACGTGGCCTGGTCTCCGATGAAGCAGGGTCCTTCCGATTTGATGTAGCAGTGTCTTGCCCTGCCCATATATAATCAGTATCTTCAGTAAAAGTTTCTTATTGCATCTTCAAACAAACTGATTCATTCAATTCTTTCAATACTAACTTAGTTTCAGAAACATTTTTAGTTTGTGCTTTTTCCATCTGACTTATTTTGTTTGCGCCATGTATTATGGGGAAAAACCCAGTAAAAGCTTGCTGTTGTCTTCAGTGTGTGTGTGTGTGGTGTGTGGGGTGTGTGTGTGTGTGTGTGTTTTGGGGTGTGGTGTGTGTGTGTGTGTGTGGGTGTTGTGTGTGTTTGGGTGGTGTGTTTGGGTCTGTGTGTGTGGCACGCGCGTGTGAGTCCATGTGTGTGGGGTTTTGTGTGTGTGTGTTTTGTGTGTGTGTGTGTGTGTGTGTGTGTGTGTGTGTGGGGTGCGTCGTGCGTGCGTGCCCGTGTGTGTGCGTGGGGTGCGTGCGTTGCGTCGTGTGTGTGTGTTGTGTGTGTGTGTGTGTGTGTGTGTGTGTGTGTGTGTGTCTGTGCGTATGGCGCTCGGCGCGCGTATGCGCATTTCACGGTGCGTGGGGGGCATGTATGTGTGACCGCTGGCATGTGCTTGGGTGCATATTTGGTTTTTGCTTGTGCATGTTAAATCCAATGGGCGTTCAAGTATTTTATATATATCTATATGTGCGTTCACGAAAAGACTATATTCACTCATTCGAAACTGAGTTTGGAAGACAAAGTGTACATTCATTACGTATGTGTCTGGTTATACACTTATACACTTACATACGAATGCACACACGAACATTACGGCAGATTATCCATGCATGCAGCTCATATCTAAATACACATTTTCATTTAACGAACACTTGACATACTGAATCAATACCTGATCATTGGGAATTTACACCAGCAATGACTCGGGGAAAAAAAACAAATGCGCTGCTTCAAATTTCTTTTTTATCATATAATTGCAGATTTGGAGGGAAAGATGCGCTGTTGGTTTCGTACAGCCCGCGAAGACTACAGACTAATTAAGATTGACACCCCTGTTAAATGACACACCCCTCCGCCACCTTCTAGGACAAGCCTACTCAATTACTAAAGAAGTCAAAACAAGATCACAATATCAGCAGGAAAACAGTGTCAGTTAAGTCTTTTAGCGATGAAAACATATCTTTTCCTAAAA
>JAFLJL010007390.1:0-32639 GCA_018398815.1 Conus ventricosus | reverse complement strand
CCAGAACTGGAGTTCACTTGCGATAGTTTCTTAATCTCTGTGTGCTATCTATCATTCAAACGAATCTACCGTAATTGTGCTTGATAAGGCTTCGATGACAGCCTGTGTGGTGACTTCTTTATTATGGCAAGTTAACCTTATGCTGTTCAGACCCTTCATGATTGCAATATTGCGGTAATGTGTTTGAAATAATATGCCTTGCATGCAGTGTTGTAATTTTGTGTTCTATTCCTTAACTATATAATCACATGCAACTACATGGGGAAGCCATAAAATCAAAACGCTGACAATCAATAGTGTCCTAAACCGTCAAGTGAAAAAACGCTGTATTGAATGATGAACATGAAAGAACTGTACAAACATCATTGTGTTTAGGAATATGAAAGAACTGCAACAGTGACAATTGGAAACTTTTCTCACATTGATATTATCTCCCCCAATAATAACAGATTTTTTTCTCTATTGAAAAGGACTTGAAGATAACACCCTAAAGTTTAAAGATAAATGTTGTGCATTAGTATAAATATTAATTTTTAGAAGGGGGAAGATGTGATGAGACCAACTTGTAGAGACTGAGAGTGTGTGTCTATGGTTTTACCCACTATGAATATGCATGCATGACTACATCTAAACATCGGGAAACGACCGTTGTGCAGAATAAACGGGCGGCATTCTGCCAGAGCTCTCCCCACTGTAGACGTGTGTCCTGTGGTACGCTTGCTTGAGGGATATTTCTCCTTTTGTCTATCTGACATACGAGGTGTGTGTGTATGGTGTCCGTGACAAAACATGGATGAAAACCGACTGTGTGGTTCCAGTCTCTCCACCTGAATCCATGGCAACTCGGTAGTCCCACAAATAATGGCTCGAACCAGGATCTCCTAGTTCGGAACCCGCAACGATAACCACTGCGCCACGGTGGCAGGCTGACTGTTACGAAGTTGACCCGGGCAAAATTCTGTTAGAGAGTCCATGTCATTAGATTATTTAAATTGAAAAAAAAAAAAAAGGAAATAAGAAGAAGAAAAAAAAAAGGAATAAGAAGAAAAAAAAAAGCAGAGAAACAAACAAGCAATTACTAAAACAAACAAAAAAGAAAAAAAAGAAAAGGGTATTGTACATGTGACGGGATTTCCCAGGGGAACACCGGCTGGCCCGAATTTCCCACAGGGAAATCTGTTGCATGCTGTCAACCTTCTGGAATCAAAATTTCAGGACCCCAGGAGATGAAGTGGGGCAATTCGAACAAACGGCACATTTATTCCCACCTGCTTCAACTGATCAAGGCAGGGGGGCTTCACTGTAAAAGAACACGTTAGCTTCTTAATGCTACGTAGTCGCTGACACTCGCAAACCATCAACTGGACTTCATTCGATCGGCAAATACTTTGTCAGCCTCTTCTAGGGACTATTCCCTAAATCCCCACCCCCACCCCTACCCACTGTCTTTTCTTCTTTTTTTCCTTTCCTTTTCTTTTCTTTTAGTTTCTTTTTTCTTTTTTTCTTTTTCTTCTTTTTTATGTGGATCTTTTCTTTAGTTGTTGTTGTTGAAAACCTGGAAGTCTTATCAACAAATTCCGGAAATCAAATATGATGGTCAAATCAAGGAAATTCAAGGTCAATTCGGGAGGGCTGGCAACTACGCCGTTGCGACAATAGTAGTAGGGTCAGGGACTTTTCATGCCCAAAGGGGATCTCGGAGGGGATCTCCACCGGAAGTGGTGTTGCGCATGCGGAAGTAGGCGGCAGGTGGCGCGGCAGGTGGTGGGGCAGGTGGTGCGCATGGCGGAAGTCGGTGGCGGGGTCAAGGTCACGGTGTGTGGTGAGTCACGATCGGCTCGTTAATGTTGACGGTTAGAAAAAAATGTTGTTGTTTTTTGTTTTTGTTTTTGTTTTTTGTTTTTTTGTTTTTGAGTCTATGTTGTTTGGTGGGGTGGTTGTTTGCTGACGTAGTGGGTTAAAAATAGATGGGGGTGTTTCGTGTTGCTGCGCGCACGCGTCCGGATCGATGTTTGTCGACGCCGTGGTTTTTTTTTTTTTTTTAAATAAATGGGGGTGTTTTCTCATTGCCGCGTGGTTGTCCGCTGACGTAGGCGTGTTAAAAAAATGAGATGGCGGTGATGACAGTGATGATGCTTAGGATGATGATGATGCTGATGATGACAGGGAATCGTTTTAAAGTCTGTAGACCAGGAATAAAAAAAGAATGTAATGTGGGACGCTAACAGAAGAAGCTATGGATCCAAGGTGGAAGCATCCCTTTACCTGTGTGATTGCTGGTCCAACAGGAAGTGGAAAAAACTGTTTGGGTCACTAAGTTTATAAATCCATCATGAAGTAATGACACCACCTCCGATGAGATTGTGTGGTGTTACGGAGAGTGGCAGTCTGGATTTCATCTTTTGAAGGAGTCACTTTTATCGAAGGGTACCCAAAGTAGAAGAATGGGTGATTCAGTAACGACGTTGGTGGTGATTGATGACTTGTTGAGCGAACGGATGGACAGGGTTGACAAAATTATTACGAAAGGGTAGTCATCATCGCAACATGAGTGTCATGTCTTCGTGCAGAATCTGTTTGGGAAAACAAAGAAACAACGGACCTCAGCTTGAAACCGTCATTATCTGGTGTATTCAAGAACCTAAGAGAACGCCTCACAGATCACCCATTTAGCTAAACAGATGTATCCGGAAGATTGAAGTACGTAGGAAGCTTTTTAAGTTACGACATCAAACCCCACGGTTATTTGTTGTGTGACTTCGTCAGGAGACACCCGATCATCTCGTTCTGCGAACAATATAACCCCGACCATCAAGTCGGGTATGTGCAGATTTGATTTCGTTCTCCCTATATGCAATTGTTTTACCTGCAACGCTATTTTTTCTTTTTGGTGGAGAAATGGAAGAGATGGATGTGTTGAGATAGATTGTATAACACACTGTGAGTCTCTGATACAGTGTTACGTGGGTAACCACTTCCGTTTCGTGGTGGTAGTCCTTCTATGAGGACTGAGAACTTTGTGGATCTTTTAATGCGAGCGTCCTTCTACAACACCCGCGGTTATTTGGACCGGAACACTGACTCTTCACCATCATGTCAGCCCGTATGGAAGAATCTATCCTTGTTGCAGTTGTTGTGTGGTTGCCAAGCTGTGCTATTTCAAGGCGGACCTGACATGGGGCCTCGCCAGATTTGATCAACGCCTGAGTTGAATGTTCCTCAACATTTTAAAAGGGCCACGTGAGGACTGACTCCTGCCCAGTGAAACGGTTGTGCCAGATATCAAGCCAGAGCTAACGCTCCCTGGGCCGAAGAAAGAAAGGAACTTCCAAGCAAGAGAAAGAAGGCAGATCTTGCAGAGGGAGGGATTTCTCGGTGCCCTCATCCAAACCTGTCCTGGGGTGCTCGGAAGATTACTGGGGGGGATGGTAACACATATGGAGCTTACGAGAAAATGATTTTCGTGGGATCTCGTGTGCTAGACTTGTTCGGGGCCTCAGTACTGATGCCACAGCTGACAGTCTTAGGGACATGGATCAGCAGATGCGTGATATTATTAGAGAACAATGATTACAAGCGCCGAAGACAAGGCTAATATGTTCATCAGTCCCCCTTTGGAATTATTTGAAAAACGTTTGATCAGTTAGGAAAACCACTGAGGAGTAGTGACTGTTCAAGAAACAACACTGTCAACCCACCCGACGAATCTAGAAAGCAGAGGACTGTTGATGACGCGCTCAACTCCCATGTTGACAAGTGTGGCGAAGATGTTGTGGAAGGTGTACCAACAACGTTGGAAAAGCAAAGCGGAGCGCCTTTTAAACCGCGTTCAGAAATCACCCTGATCTGAATGGAAACCAGCGAGGGGGAAATCATGTGGCGAGGACAGCTGATTAAAAACTCGGAACCTCGTTGATTTGCGTCAATGATGTGCTAAGAAAACGTCGCACTTTCAAACCCATGGGGATGGAATCCTTTGCCACTGCTCTCGGTGATGCAACATCCCCAAGATTTAGTTGGAAACCCTGACCGTTGGAAGTTTATGACAATCACAAATACCGGTACCCTGTCATATTTTCACAGTCTACGGAAGGCCTGTCGGTGTGGGTTCCTCTCCCTCAATCCGTGTTTTCTCACCACCAATGCCATACACCCCCACCTCACTGAGAAAGTTTGCCTTTTCATCTATCAGAAGCCACGAGTACAGTAGACTTGACCAGTTGGGAAGGGGAGACACCTTTTTCTTGGAGGAGAAAGACAACAGGACGGACCGGAAACAACAGAGATTAAGCAAGGACTGCGCCTTTGATGGATGGGACGTCATACTGACTTACACCTAAATGGCTCCGCGGAAAAATAAGAAAAAAAATATGAACAGAACAGAATGTTGGGGCAGGCTTACTACACACCACAACGCCCTGGCTCTTTTAGGTGGTGGTTCACGCCTTGAATACGTTTAACGCAAGGCCAAATGAGTTGTTGCTCAAAGAATGTTGAGTCACAAAGAAGCTTATAATCTTCATAAACCTGTGCGGGGACACAAGTTTGTCCGAGGACGGCCTGTGTTGTGTCGGAGGAATGGATCAATGGCAAGCTGATCTGATTGGGGGGGAAACGTCCAACGCCTGAAGAAACACACTGATGGATTTTGCTATCTGCTGACCAGTATCGATGTCTTGTCTAAATATGCTTGGGTCGTTCCTTTGAAAACAAGACAGGGACCTGTGATGGTGGGGAGGCCTTTGAACGCCATCCTTGAACAGGGTCGGAAAACCCTCAAACTTATAAAACAGACAATGGGGGCAGAGTTTCTGACAAAACATTTCAACGTTTTTTGAAGGAATGAAGAATTCACTTTTTTGTGGACAGAAAACGAGGATACGAATGCCTCTGTTGTAGAGAGGACTGAATCGCACTTTGAAAGAGAAGCTCTGCGCTACTTTACCAGGAAAAAATACTTTGAGATTTGTGGAAGTTTTACACAGTTGGTGAGGCATACAACCATTCGTTCACGCAGCAATCCAGCGTGCTCCTGCAGAAGTGACAACGCACAACAAGAAAATGTATGGCAGATCTGTACAACAGCGACCAGCCTCCGTCCTCCTCTCCTCATCTTAACTGAAACTAGGAGATCGTGTACGCATAGTTAACGTAAGACATCTTTAAAAAAGGTTATTGCCATCTTGGTTGATAGAAACCTTTTCCTCTGTCAGTCGAATAAAAAAAAGGACCATCCAGTGACTTCCATTCTCAAAGACGATCATGGAGAAGGCTCAAGGACGTTTTATGATCAGGAGATATAGAAAAGGAGGGGAGAACAGATTTATCGTATTGAAGCGATCTTGAAGCAACGCAAAAAAAAAATAACGCTAATGGGACATGCGTGAATATTTAATCAAAAATGGTTATGGGCTTATGACTCTTCATTCAAATTCATGGATTCCTTCTGACCAGCACTCGACTCCTACGCACACTTGACATGCCCCTGATCAGAACCCGTAGAATCAGCTCTGTCTCTGTTGACTGATGATACCGTCGATCAAACGCGGTCCAGAAAAAAAAAAAAAAAAAATAAAAAAAAAAAATCTGCGCTGTGGCGATGTGTTTGGACGACGAGTTTCGCGCGGTGAAAGTGTTTTCGGTTGTCAGACGCTCCTGGTTTATGTGGTGGTAGGTGTTGTCTCTATTTAATCTGAGTTCGCGGTCTTGGATGTGGACAATTTGTGGGTGGCTCTGCTTTGGGGAGTTAGTCTCGGGTTTACATCCTTCCAAAATCCTAGATCCGATCCACGGCAACTACCCACTGAAACCAGTATGTTCTACTTTGCGTTACCCAGCAACAGCTCCATTGTCGTTTACCCCGATAACACCGCTAGTCACTTTTTCACCAACCTACACTCAACGTGTGACTTGAACGGAGATTACGAAGCTGGGGGCCTGTCTGAATTCTGTTCAGCAACCATACTTTAACATTGAAGAACAAAGAATTTGGATTCATTTTGCCCCAGATGGAGAGGTCAGAATCAAAGTCGAAACAATACAGCAGGATTGTATGACAATTAGCAGAATTTGTGGACGCATACTTTAAACCAAAGTTTATCGACGGTCTGAGCAGAAAGAAGAAGAAACATCAAACTGTATTATAATCGTGTGCTAACCGAAATGTGACAGTTTGACTGTATCATGCTGATAAGCGTTCTCCAGATCAGCCCAGCATTAGTGATATCTTGGGTCTGGGGAGAGACATTTATGTTTGGGAAAAGTTTGTCTTTGAAAGTAAAAAACCAAGTACATCTCACGAGGGGTTTGAGGGTTTGTCTCTCTCTCTCTCTCTCTCTCTCTATATCTCTCTCTCTCTCTCTTCTCTCTCTCTTCTTCTCTTCTCTCTCTCTCTCTCTCTCTCTCACGATTCTGCTGGAATAAACTTGATTTATTATCTTATGACATTCCCTCCTGACTATCATTATGGAATTTTGTTTCCATTTGTGCTTTTTTTTCATTTTTCCCCTGGTGCTTCAAAATCGATTGTCTTGACATCTTCTTGGATTTTTTGGATTTCAGATTGTTGTAAACATGGGTCTTTCCTCACCCTCTCGCCTCTTTTCCCTCTGTCTCCCTCCATCCTTCCTCCTTCTCTCTCTCTATCTCTCCTCTCTCTCTCTCTCTCTCTCTTCTCTTCTCTCTTTCTCTCTCTCCCTTTCGACGGACTCCTTTCGCTCAGGTCTTCTCTCTCTCTCTATCTCTCTCACTCTATCTCTCTCTCTCTCTCTCTCTCTTCTCTCTCTCCTCTCTCTTCTCTCAGCCTTTTCTGGATTGCATTTCTTCTTAAAACTGAAAAGGCAGCAGGAAGTCAAATTACCACTTTCCGCGGTCACTGAGGAGAAACAACCTAGTTCGTATTAATCGTATATGACTGAGTTATTGTTAGTGAGGTTCTTCCCTATTGGAGGATGTCTCCATTTTGGAGAAATATAAGCTTTGCTGAAAGGTCATTTTGAGAGCATTTATTTTATTTTTCCCCATTCACCTACTCAAGCCATACTGGTAGTTAGGCTGAATCATCTACCACTGCTGATCTTGAATGCGTATCTCCCCTATTTTTCAAATCTAAGACATAGACCAAAGCTTGTTTTAGATTTCACTTATTTATATATATATATATATATTTATATTATATTTATATATATTATTTATATTATATCTGAACAATTAAGTAGTGGGGGAAAACAAGTGGGCAAGGTTACCAATTTTCCATCATTTTATTATTTGGCAATGATTTTGGAGAAAATAATAGATAAATTTTAAAATAAGGCGCGGGGGGGGGGGGGGTTTGAAGAAGACGAAAATGGGGGAAAACGTTGTACTGGAAATAGGAAAACCCTTCACTAGCTGCATAAGAGGAACCATCCCTCTCAAAGGCAGATCTGTATGTATCGCCTGCTCTAGGCCTTTCTTCCGCTGGATCGGACTCCCAAAGGAGACACGGGTGATGTGTTCTGTTCTCTTGGCGTTCAAATAGAGACCACACAGTCCGTATTCTTGGTGTTTCTCATCACCAAGGGTTCAAAAAGAATCCAACAGCACCCAAAAGCGCCAGAGAATGTAGTAGAATAAACAAAATGGCAGTTGTAGAGTGGGAAAAAAAGTTGCTGAAAAACTAAAACATTATCAAACAGTGTTAAATGTAGGGACAATCTTTGGCCTATGCAAAATAACGCTTGAGGCTTGTCTTTATGTGCAAAAAAAACTAATATATTCTAGGATAGGACTCTGAGCTCCATTCCTGCAACTTTCTGAAGCCGAGTGGTGTGCTTATATACTATATTACTAGATATATATATATATATATATATATATTTATAGTATATCATTATATATTTATATAATATATATATATGTATTACGCTCTATTGTGAATAAGGCCCAATGTGAACATAGGCAGCAAATTGCATAACTGTGGACATTGGGCAATTGACGTGCTGATGCTTGCCATTTTAATAATTGTCAAACATTAGGCGCAAAAAATGCCTAATGTCACATTGTGCTGCTAATTTTGTCTGATGTGAATAGGACTGCCTAATGTGAACAGATATGATGTGTGTGAGCGAGGGAGAGAGAAGTGAGAGAGAGAGAGAGAGAGGAGAGAGAGAGAGAGAGAGAGGAGGAGAGATGATCTCGTAGAGGAGAGAGAGAGAGAGTGAGGACCGATCACGCAAAATGAAAAGCTGAAGGCAACAAATAACTTCAGATGCATCTACATTTCACTCGTTCAGCACAGAGTCAACACTAATGTTACAAAAAATAGCTGATATCAGTCCGTCCCGTCAGACAAGACAGAAACTCGATAATGTCCTCTCCGTTCACTCCTCACAACGTAAGTGTTTCAAGCTAATATAAGCAGACATGTTGAGGTGAGAGAGAGGGAGGGAGGGAGGGAGGAGAGAGAGAGATTTGATGGCTTGAACATCATGTGTAGACTATCTCAGGATCCAGTTCATTTATACATTTTTTAACATGATCTGCAGGGTGACAGCGTGAGTAGCCTGAAGTTTTTTTTCTGAGGCCAGCTGCATCGGCCTGTTGTAACATTGAGTTGTCACTGAACTTTGTGTCCCTTGCCTCCAGTTGCCTTTGCTGTTGCTGTCCGAAGTGAAAGGGCAGAATCAGTACATTCTCTGCTTTATCAGCGGTTGGTGATGGCACCGGGTCAGCAGCTGTAAATTTTGGTCCTTAGAACACCCTCCCGGCATCAACAGTATTAGCCCATCTTTGTTCTTGAAGAACCACAAACTAACAGATTTTTTTGATCTGTTGGGCCACGATCCACATTGGGACCCGCAGTGTAGCACACTGGCCAATGACAATTGGTTTTAGCAAGTTTTTGCCACGGTCTTGACATCCGTGCTGCTGCTTGGATTGTCTGGTTCAGCAGAAAGCACGGGATCTCGTTGAAAGCTGGGTATGGGGTTTCTGCTTCGCTTCTTGCTTCTGTTGCTGTTCGCTTACTACTGCTTCTGCCTTGATATGATACTGTGTCTTCTTCTGCCTCTATCTGCCTCTGCTTCTGTCTCAACTTCTGCTTCTGCAGCTGCCTCTGACTCTCTTCTTCCTCTGTTTGCAGCTGCTTCAGCATCTGTCTCTGTCTCGTTGATGCTTCGTGTTCTTCCAATAAATGCATCAAGATCTGCCTCTGTCAATATGTCACCGGAGTGCTGTACTTGCAGTACAGGATGACCTAATCCAACTGCGGATCTTGTCAATGTGACTTGAATGGACTATGACGGTTTTTCGTGACGGGCTGTTGTTTATTTTGCTCTGCACAATCTTAAGGCCAAAATGACCACTTCTTGCTGTTGTTTTCCCATCATCCAATATGGTCATGTTTGTCCTGGATGACTTCCATTTAGACGTTCAAAAGCGCCTGGCTTGGAGGATGAACGCGGAGTCCTGTCACCAGCTTCAGTTCTGGCAAAAGCGTTGCAAGCTTGCGATGATGGTATTAACGAACTCCCGTCCGTTGTCGGACTGCAAAATAGCAGGTGCTCCAAATGTTCAGAAAAGGGATGTCCAGGAAATTCGCTGCAACCTCTTTGCTCTTTTTGATGTCAGATGGACGCGGCACGCAAAATTTTGGCTGATAATGGATTGACAAAGTCATGATGTACTTGAAATCTCCATCAGGGGAATGTCTGAAGTTGATCCAGATCGATCTGGCCATCTTGAATGGATAGATGACTGCGTATTGGTTTCACTACCAGACCCTTTGGAGCTTGTCTGGCTTTTTTGATGGGGGCAGTGCTCACAGAGGAAATGTAAAGGTGCAGGCTTCCTGTGTTGTGATGTTGGACATTTCTTTTTCACCTCAGCAAATTGTTTTTTTTCCCACCCCGTGGCCAATAGCTGAATGGGCTGCTTTATACACACGAAACTTTTCCAGAGACGCAAACAAACTTGAATTCAACTCCTTTGGATCTTTTCTCTTGCGAATCATACCCCCCCCGTTCCCGGCAGTGCCAATGGCAGTACTTCCGTACACGTTCTTTTGAGGTTTAAAGGCAAATGTAGACTTGGCTTCCATCAGAATTAATCCGTGAGCATATTCTGTCACAACTGTTCACCTGGCGGGGTGGGTTGGATGACAAAATTCTCTGCCTTGCATTCCAGTGCTTGACGCAGCTTGTGTCAAAAGGCAGCTTGGTTCCATGTTGCCAAACTAAACAAACAAACAAATGCGATAGAAGAGATGAAAGTGACGCAGATTAAGTTCAAAGGCAATTTGGTACATCTTGCGCAAACTTAACCACAACAGGCAAAGGGCAACGCGGAATGAGAAGAAAGAAAGAAAGGAAAGTGGGAGAGTGGGATGGGGCTGTGTGTAGGGGTGTCAGAAGAGAGTGAGAGGTTAGAAAGAGAAACTAAAGATATAGAGACATGGAAGGTTCATGAGAGAGAAGAGAAGGAAGAGAGAGGAGATGAAGATGAGAGAGAGAGTGAGAGAGGATGAGAGAAGAGAGAGTGAGAGAGAAGAGAGAAGAGAGAGAGACGAGAGAGAAGTTTTACATTCAAAAAGTGTTGGAATCAGGCTTCTTTACTCTGAATGAGAGCAGAGATGAAGGAAAGGGCTTCGATCCAGATGACGTCCCTCCTCAAAAACACAAATTAGTGAAACACACTCCAAGTTATAAAACATTGAACATGTAAAGACGGCGTGGAGAGTTTAGCTCAGTCCAAAACCCAACATGCAATTTGGTCATTTGCGCACTAACAACCACAGCAAAAGGGACAACGAGAATGAGAAGAAAAGAAAGAAAGAATGAGGGAGAGAGGGATGGGGCGTGTGAGGGGTGTCAGAGAGAAGAGAGATAGAAAGAGAAATAAAAGATATAAAGACTTGGAAGGATCAGAGAGAGAGAGAGAGAGAGAGAGAGAGAGAGAGAGAGAGAAGAGAGAGAGTGTGAGTGAGAGTGAGAGATAGAAGAGAGTCTTTACTTCAAAAGTTTTGAGAAAATCCAGTCTTCCTTTAACTCTGAAATGAGAGCAGATGAAGGAAAGGGCTTCGCTCAGATGACGTCCCTTTCATTTTCCAAAAAAAAATAAACAAATTAGTGAACAACACTCCAAGTATAAACAAGAAAACTGTAAAGAGTGGAGAGTTATAGCTCAGTCAACCAGCACGTTAATCTTGTCAAGCACAACACCTGAGATAACAGTGCGGGTGGGGTACTGAGCGTTTTGTTATTCCCTGTTCCACTGGATCACTCAAAGTCAGAGGATATCATACTGAGTCGGGAAGCCTTTTAAATTCCATCCAAAGTCAATACTTCATGGTATTCACATTAGGCAAAATGCCATTGCTAATGTGAAAGTCATGCCTAATGTGAACATAAAGCAAAGTAATTTGCCTATGTGAACATTGGGCAAATTGCTTGCTTAATGTTTACATTAGGCAAATTTATTGCCTAATGTTCACATTAAGGCAATTATTTCAATTGACGCTCGCGTAACATATATATATATAGTTGTTAGTTAGTTAGTTAGTTAGTTAGTTAGTTCGTTAGTTAGTTTAAAACAAGTTATAAAAGAGGAATCTTAAAACTATCGACAAATTTGTTTCAAGCGTGTTGCGCTGTCAAAAAAGAAAAATAATAAAACACCCAAACAGAACTGAGCAAATATATCTGGAACTTAAAGGACGCAAAAACAAGCTACAATAGATCCTGGAAAATCATAAAACGAGCATCACCTTACGCACTGTTTCAAAAAGGTGCAACTATGGTTTTAACTGAAAAATGGTTAATACAATGCGTACCACACTTAGCAACTTTAAACACCAAAAAGAAATAGTAAACAACTGCAGGCATAAAATGGAAATCGGTGTCATTAGTGATCAAACCCAAAACAAAAACTGAAAGCCCCCAAAAAACATGTGCAGCAAACCGCACGTGCAAACAAACCGCAAACGGGAGCCCACACGCTATATAACATCGGCGGGTGGGCAAACCAAAACCATCCTGATGACAGGCAAACAATTGAAACAAATTGTAGATCGTTTTAAGATTCTTTTTAATTGTTTTAACTAGTGTTGTCCAGAGAACAGTAAATGTTCATCCTAGCACACCCACCCTCACCCTGTTCGGGGTGGTTGCCTAGGATGAACATTTTACTGTTCTTCCTAGTATACCTACAAACAAAACATACTGTGTAGGATTCTCGGTTTAATTATAATTTTATCTAATCTTTTCAGATTTCTAGTTTTTACTCTGCTTAATCCTATGTTTTTCAGATATTTTCCAATAAATCTTTTCGCGCAAACATATATTAAAGCGCGTCTCTGTCTTTCATGTGAAATAAAAACTACAGTCTTTACTGTTCTCTAAAAGTCTTTAATGAAAACCACTATAACCTGTTTCTAAAGTCTCTGTACACGCATAACAAACATAGAGCCGGGAAAATCAAACCTAAATCTGGAAATCTGTATGGATGACAAGAGCTTGTGCTCGCAGAACTAATTACAGGGTTTGTAGATAGCGGCAGGGGGTGTATACGCCCAGCAACAGGCACAGCGGCCTCGTGGTCCTGTAGATACTTTGTATTAGCTGTCTGCAGCTGTCGCGAAGTGGGGGGTCAAAGCTTGCAGCTTATCTTGCTGCGGACACCGCAGTTAAGAGCTGAGCGTCGTCAACGTCTTCATGTAAACGGCTGGCCGCGAAGGACTGTGCAAAGAATATATATGTTTAGCAAGTTTTTGGACATATTTCTACCCGCGTGACATGGTTTCTTTTGCTTTGACTGATGACATAGTTTTTTGGGGATTGACATTGTTTCTTGCGGGTTTGACATATAAAAAGGTATTGGCACTGTTTATTGTACGCTGTTCTTGGAAGACATTGCAGTTAGTTTCAAAATGTCGGATCAGCAACAAAACATCGGAACGCCAAGAAACTGTTGAAGTTTTTTGGCTGTATTATTTTAAAAAAAACATTTAAAAAAGTGTAAATTAATAACTAGTCTTTTACTGTTCTCTAAAAGTCTTTTTAACTACTGAGTTATATTTTTGAATAAAATCCACACACTTATTTCAGCTCTAGCTTACATTCTTTATTTTTATATGTTTACAATACTTTGCATAAACAGACAGACTGACACGAGGTAGCGGTGGGAGGCTATAGAGACCTGTCATTCAGTCTGACACCCCATGCTTAAGTTACCGGAAATCACAGCACACCGTCAATTAGTTGTTAGTGCCAACAACTGGGGAAGTGCTGGGTAATTATGATCGCGAAACTATACAGTTTGTGACAGTTTGTTGCAAAGCCCGAGCTGAACGTTGTTGTGTTCTATGGCTAAGCGTGATGTGATGTAGACAAGCTTATTGCGGCTAAAAATTACTACATATGTGGATGAAGAATGCAAGTGGACCAATGTTTAAGTAAGTGTTCTTTCATTGCACTTTTTCTGGAATAGTCTAGAAATAGGAAGTGTGAATTTTTACAGCCGCTCTTGAGGGAGTGTTCTTGAATAAGTTCTTAATCAAAGTCTCTCAAGTTCTTCATAAGTTTTTGATCAAGTCACTTTAAAGTCGCCTAAGTTCTTAGGTTAGTTTAAATCAAGTCACCGCAAGTTCTTTAACTAAGTTCTTAATCACGACACCCCATGTTCTTAATAAATTTCTTAATCAAGTTCTTACTCAAGTCACATAAGTTCTTAATCAAGTTCTTGGAATAAGTCACCTCAAGTACTTAATTAAGTTAACCTTAAGATCATACTAAGTCATCCTCTAAGTACCAGCCAAGTTTCTTATTACGTTAACTTATAATTATTTATTAAGTTCTTAAGAGCTATTATTGCAGCTGAAATGGATCAAACTGAATCTTTTGTTTTTGGTGGTGGCTGGCATACTTTTGTGTGCGACTTCTGTACTTTAGTGGTTGAGATTGTTTGGATTGCTTTGGTTTTTTTGTCTTTGGTTATATATTTCTATAACCGTAATAACCACCCAGCAAAACGCCACCAAAAATGACAATTGCTCTAAGAAATTCATGAAGACTTTGGCGTGTAGGCAGCCTGTTGTTGTTGTAGGTCTTGAATCTCTTGTTCTGGTGTTTTATAGCTGGCGTTGAAACAACTGGCTGCGGCTCTAGCACTTTTTCAATATGCAGTCTATATTATGTGTTGTAGACTTTATTTTTTTTTGTTTGTTCCACTCTGCAATTTTTTTCGTGCTGCAACACGCCCAGGATTTTTACTGGGTACTTTCTCACCTGATTCAATGTTTTTGATTTGATTCTGATGATTTTCTATGGCTCGGTCATTTTGAAGGGAAATAAATATCTATATGATTAAAAGTATTAATTCCCCCATGGATTAGCGGCGACAAATAATGTTCCAAATTCTTAATATAGATCACGCCTAGAGACTCTAATGCTTTGTTTAAACTGGATCCTGCGTTAAATCATACATAAAATTCGTGTTCAGTATCAATAGGCGCAATTTCTACTGACTAGTTTTAGTATACAAACTAAGAAACCGTTTGTCCATCACTTATTACATTCTCGACCTAGTTGCGCTTAATACCTGTTTTGATACTTTAACAATGTCTTGTGGCGCCATCTGTTGAATCTTTGACTTACTTGGACTTATTCCCGTTGGCTACTAGTGGAGCATAGAGTCATCCACGAGCCTTTTCCCATCTCTGCCTGACCAGGGCGGCGTCCTTCCACGCTGGCCCCAGGTTTAGCCCAGTCGAGTTGACTCCACCTCGCTTGATCTTTACAGGTGGTGCGTGGTCGGCCTCTCCTTGGTCTTCCCTTGTGGGTTCCATCGCAGGCCATGGCGGACAACGCTGGGTGCTGGTTTCCTGAGGGTATGGCCAAGCCAGCCCCACTTCTGCGCTTAATTTGATCTTCAATGGGTCTTGCCGGCTCTTGTCTCCACAAGTCTTCATTTGTGACCATGCTGCCACCTGATGCGATAGATTTACCTCAAGCATCTGTTCTCAAAGGTCTGCAGGCCGGTTGTGTGTGTCGCTGGGGGCTTGTGGTGCGCCACGTTTCACAGGCATAGTAGTAGAAGCACAGACTTCACATTTTGTGTTGAAGATGCGGATCTTGGTTTTTGCAGAGAGGGCTGTGTGTGAGTGTCCAGACAGGTCGGAGCATCTTGAAAGCTGCGGATGCCTTGCCTATTCTGTTTGGATGTCTTTGTCTAGTGCCCCCGTCCTTGCTGACCAATGCTGCCGAGGTATGTGAAGCTGTCGACGTTTCTCTAGTGTCTCTTGTTGAGTACATATTGTTGTCGTTGGCCTCATTGATCTCATCACCCTGGTTTTGGCCTTACTGATCTTCAGTCTGTTCGGGCGGCAGTACTGTCCAGGGGCAGGGTATTCTCCTGCTTGTGCTGTGACGGGTGGGACAGGAGGGCAACATCATCGGCAAAGTCAAGTCTTCCAGCTGGGAGGTCAGGGTCACTGGATGCCTCGTTGATGGTTTGTATCGTTATTTCCATGATCCAGTCAATGGGCAATCAGGCAACAGGAACGGTGAGAGGCAGGCAGCCCTGGCGAACGCCGCTCAAGATGTCAAATGGTTCCGTCAGGGATTTCCACAGTGTACACTTGCATGTTGATGGTTCATATGCGGCTCGGATGAGGTTGAAGAACTTCTCTGGTACGCCATGGTGGGAAAGAAGGCTTCCAGAGGGTTGGTCTTGTCGATGCTATCAAGGCATCTGTTGAATCTGTCTATGCTAAATTCATTTCCGAGGAAAATATCGGTGTGTTTGTCCACATGCTGCCAAAGAATACGCTTTCCTTTTTGGGCTAATAGCTTGATCATCAACCCGGGTTCATTTGTAATCATATGTTCTCGGAAGGTTTAGGCTTGCCCTGTAGCTGTTGTAGATCAGCGGTCGTTCATGTTTTTTATTAATTATAAATTATTTTGTTTTTAAAAAATGAGCGCCGAAATAACGACTGTTACCAATCTTGTTTACCTTTCTTGATGGTATTGTGTGGTCGAAGTATAGGATACACAATGCTTGGTAAAAGCTGGTTAAGAATAAACAGCGGATCTTGGCAAATAGGACTTGGAGGATTCAGCAAAAGCTAATTGCTATCATTGCAGCTTCGTTGCTACGAAAGATTTTCTAGTTAAGCAAGATAATTCCAGACAGTATAAATATGTAAAATAAAAAATACATTTATAAAAGAGGCTTCATTCGTAATGATGATCGGCGGCGCTGTGGTTAATGCGCTTGCTTTTAGGGAGTAATTTTACGCGTTTTGTAACTACGGATGACGTGCGAGAGAAAAAGACATAACAAAGCTATGTGGAGCAAATAGCAGCTGCGCCAAGATAATATGAAAAGCAGAGATTGAGCAGTTAGATTTATTAACGACAAAACTGAAAAAAAAACCAGGGTCATGCAGCTGCTTACACATTTAAAGCGTTGACCAGCAATAAAGACTATTATTTTGTACAGGCCAAACCAATCGGGCTTTGCTCCCACAAATTCAGTGACTTTTTCAGACATCAGAAAAACAAAAGATGCAAGAAAATCGTTGTTTATCATCTTTGGTATGACGTTGAGTATTCTTGCTTGCACTAATATGGCTGAATAAAATGAACAAATCTATTATTTCGCCAAAAGGATATTGGATGGGAATCACGGCAATAAAAAGCTAGAGCCAAGCAGCGGGAGCAGTGAACAAAACAGCAAAGGAATGGTTATCTAAAAGCGATTTTTTTTTTTAGCTAATTTATTTACCTGCACCTAGACGATACAGAGACCACACTTTGTGAATACAACACCAAACGACACCCATCAAATGGACCTTCTATATTTACCCCATGATACGATTAGACGAAAAATGATTTAAGTCGCACCCAGTCATTGACATAGCTTACAAGATATAAAGATGCGGACCATTAACACAAAAGAGTGCTTCTGCTGTTGCTGTTGCCATACAAAGATCTACCAACGTGCCGCCTACAACTAATCTCGCATGATTCAAGTTGATGATGGAAAAGAATTTAAAGGTCGGTGAGAATCACATTATTGTTAAAACATCGAGTTACATTAAAATGATGCATCGCAGGAGTTCACCGATCACAGGCTTTAGTTGAAAACTTTAACAAACAGTTTCTGAAGACTTTTTTCCTACAGTATCACTGAGAGCTTATTGTACATTTCCGCAACACAGAATGGGTTAGAAGACTGCCTCAGTTTGGCCGAATGTATAGTGAAGAATTTTAAAGGGCTAAAACCAGTACAGCAATCAAAAACAACAATAAATGTTGTGAACGGAGTCGTTAGTTCATCCGGGCAAACTATTACCAATTTGGATTGAAAGTAAGGTTACTTTATTTACCGGCGGGGAAGCAGCAAGGGGACACTCGCATCAGGGCAAAACGATCAGTTTGGAGTGTTGATCCATATGAAATAAAAAATTGTAAAATGAATCCGCCCGTGTATTATTTACGAGAAATGACACCAACAAAACAACCAGCTCCTCAAAGAATCTTTTGTAAGGAAGAACTTGCAGATATCCCGCCAGACACAGTTCCGCTTAATTAATTACGTAAATATATTTGAGTTTAAAATGAAGCTCAGAAGGAAGCACAGAACGAAAGCTAGAATGTTAAAGGAAAAGAGAACTTGGAATTAATACGAGATTCATATGACGATACGTGTTCTGTATTAAGGAAATTAATACGAGACATATATGATACGTTTTCTGCTGTTAAAGAAACAATGACGAGGATTCATCGGTCACATGGCACTGCATCCAGAATCACTTACAGCCCCAAAATCCCAAATTTTGACTATCAAAAAAATGGGCAAAAGAATATCTTAGATAACAATAACAAAAATTCGAGCACGTCATGCAAAACATGGAAAAAATTTGGAATGAATTGGATGATGATATGATGATTTTCTAGATAAATTTAAGGAAAAAATATATACCCGAGGGCGAAGAAGAATATAATTATGCTGGTCTCCAAATGACCGATTGCATATGAAAACTTTGGATTAAACAAATACTCGTTTAGTGTTTGGTTCTATCTAATGACTTTCTTTGTTACACAGGAGTGTTGAATCTCATGTAGATTAGATCGCAGTTATACGTTGTCATGATGAAAAGTCTTATTGGTTACACAATGCTTCCTGTGTACGTTGTCAGGTGATATGTTTGACTGCACGGACACTGCGATATATTCCTTTTGTTTCTTAATGGTTTTTCCTCCTGGCTCCGAAATACTGTACATTTTCGACTTAAACCAATAACTCCTTGATCACCCCTCCTGATAATTCATCCTTCATCTTTCCTAAAACCATTCTTATTCATCGGTTGATGCAACAGGGAATCTTTAGGTAATCGATGTATTCATACATCCGCATGTCTTTAGCTACTTCTAGTTCCATGTCTTTATAGATGTCTCTCAGTAGGGTATCTATAACATAAAACTATCGGTATCTCGTGTAAAGTACTTGGACTCTGGATACGAGGGTTTAAAGTAGTCAAAAGGAAATTCTAACTTCAAAAGCTTGATAATGCTAAAAACAGTAAACCGTTAAAAGGTTTGTCAATTTGACTTCTTTTTTTTAATCATTATGCCAAAAAGCCCTCATGATATCTTCTAAAAGTCCCTTGATAATTAGGTTTGAAGTCAGGCTTAATTGCCTTCATTCTCTCTGTGACCAATCTGACATCTTTGCGCTTGTGTGGATTATTCCATAGTTTTCCAAAAACAGCTGTTGTTTCATCAGCTTGAAAAAGTCTTTTTTGAAGCATCTGTGAGATTTAGTTCTACGTATCAGTGTTCTCATGATGTATGGTTTCATGAACTGTCTTGATCAAAAGCAATTACACGATTGACCGGCTGTCACTTCATCCCATGTCTTAAATAAAATTGTAGAAGTCTGTAATGAACAGACATAATTTTTTTTTGCCGCGAAGATTAGGCACAAGTTGCTTAGGCGGCTCTCTTGGATTCATCTTTAGACTTTTCTGCTGCCTAATGGGTTAGTCATTATGCAGGTCATGGAGTTCATGAGGGTTATTCTAAGCCAACTTCTAGAATCAGCCTTCTTCTACGATAGCTGTAAGAGTATGCAGTTGTGTCTACAAATTCTTGAATGTTTTTAATTCCGCAGGTGTACATTTTAAAGTTACGTAATGGACGGGATTGCGCCATAGCCACATCACAGATTGTTTGCATCTAAATACATGAGATAGTTAGCCTTTTTACTTGGATCATAGACACACCACACTCGTCCAAGTATTTGTTGTTTGCTTTACAGTAATGATTGCGACGCCATACTAATTCCTCCACGCACTACGTTTTCAATCATCTGACTCATTGGTAAATCTGACAATAATTCAATCTGTATCCCTTCGTATCTTAAGAAGATCAACTCATCCCTGGGCGCAGAAATGTAATGCGCTCGGGATACCACGGTAGTCACAATGTTTCAGCAGGCTTCTTCTATAATTTACAAAGACGTCCGCCAACAAAAAAGTCAGCCAACAAGTATTGAATCATGATAGTCTCCCATCGTTTTACAACTCTAAATTATGCCATGCTTCTTGAGCATGTTGGTAATCAGAATCACGATGGGGGGGGGGCCCCTTTCCTCTGAGACTAGAAGTCCGCATCTTAGGCGGAAGTGAATCTGCGTCAAACCCTTCCAACTGTTCATGTACTCGTAAGGGTAAGCGCCCTTTCTTTTAACAAGAGTTGGGTCAAAAATTTCTCTGTTATTGGGCAGGACTTTAAGGACATAGCCAGTGACTCTAATGATCCCATCAGGTGTTGCATTAGAGGTCTAAAAAGAATGTTATTTTAAAGTGAAACACATTGTACTTTTTCTGATGACTGTGCATGCATGTTACCCTGTAGGTCGTTGGGTTACTGCTTGCTATATAAGATGAGAGTCGTAACCTCGCAAGGTATGAAAGAGATGGGCAGCTTCCTTGTCTTAGTATCAAACTTTAGTTGAAGATTGGCATTACTGTTGCGCTGCTCCTCTGAATTTCCGACTAATGTGATCATGGGTCTCTTACTGTTGGATTCTCTGCGTCTGATGAGAGGCTAAACCGTGGCAACCAAGGCCGCCCCACAAATTCCACAATGTGTGCTGAGTCATACTGTTGTTGATCTTCAGGAGTAACTAATACATGTCTGAGCAGATATCAGATTATTAGAAACGGCGTTACGACTTGCTGCATGCGTTCTAAGAAAGGATCTGCCAGCATCTGGTCTCTATATTATTTGGCTCTGAATGGACGCCATCCGACCTGACAAACAATGAAGGAAATGAGCAAATCTGATGATTACTCATTATAGATGTTTTTGAAGTTTTTGTGGTGCAGCCC
The DNA here is from genome assembly GCA_018398815.1 of Conus ventricosus. NCBI lineage: Eukaryota > Metazoa > Mollusca > Gastropoda > Neogastropoda > Conidae > Conus > Conus ventricosus. The sequence continues at coordinate 12,262 of JAFLJL010007390.1, read as the reverse complement.
GTCATAGGGGAAACAATAAGCGACTCGAAGTCTGCGTAAACTACGTATGGACTAGTTTGCAGTTTTTTCAGTTATTAAAAAACTAACTTTACTGCTTCTCTCGGCGTAATTAGTTAGGTCATTCATTCAACTGGGATGATACAACTGTTTCTTATGTTCATCGCGGTTGAAACAGATGGGAATTTTGTGAATCATTTTCTACTGAATCTTGTTTGCCATGTTTTTTTGAAAAGTCTGCTGCATTAATTTACTCTTTGTGCGTATCAATAGTAATGTTGAAGGGGCACCCCTGCTGTGAAAACTTTAGTGTAGGACAGTCCACATGGCTTTTGTCTGGATCGCATATGTAGGGCTGCCTTTAGACACTCTAATAGGCACCAAATTTGTTTCCTAATCCCATGAGTAGATATTAAACAGTTAATTGGTTTGTTGTTCTTCAACTGATCAATTTTGTCACGCTAACAGGAAAGATATTCCACTAAAGTTAAGATCATGATGTAAGGTTCATAGTTAGATACTCTCTCTGCGTTTTTGCGGACGTTAATGGCAGCCTTGCCAAGACCACACCACATAAAATTTGCTGTCTGAATTCTTTATGTTTAGAACTGATCTTTGTGCGACTAATGATGGAGGCAGTGGATGTAAGACTTGCCAACGATCGGCTCATACTTAGCCTGTTCTTATCTGATCTCTATTGACTTCGCCTCGGACCACCCAGTGCCTCTTTCATTTTGGCTTCTTCATCGCCACATAAACTGTGTAAGCAGTGGTTGACCATACCAGGTGTTTAAGTCATTATGAGAAAGAATAGTCAAGTCTGGTTAGTGACCAGGGACTTCTAGATTTTCTTCATTTATTGTTATTTAGTCGATTAAAACAGCTAAACATTACTTTAACTGCGTCGGGGTCTATTGTTAGTTTACCTGGAACTTGAGGGTAGCATGCACAACACTGCTTGTACGTTTGTTGATCAATGACTTCCTAGATCAATATCATTTAAAGTTTTGACAACGCTTCCCTTAAGCATTCCTTCAACAATTCGTCCGGTCCTTCATATATCTTCGCATGTTGAGTTTTTTTCTAATTCAAAACATATTTATTTAAATAAAAAAAAAATTCTTAATCAGAATCAATATCACGGGTTTTTTGTGCTTGGACTCATTAAACTAAAGTAATAAACGCCCTTTGTTGTTGTGTACTGTGAGCTGTTGGAACAGTGTATAATGTCTCGTTTTTTACTTTTTTTAACTTACCTTTTTTTATCTGCTCGTGTTGGCAGTTGAGTAAAAACTTGCCTCTGCCTTTTTTTGAAGATCAAACTTTTGTTTTTATATCATCAAAAATCGGCCTGGTAAACGACTAATTCTTAATCCGTGATGGTTTGAGTCAACTAGCGCTTTATTTATTGTTAGTTTGAACGAACTAATTTTAGTGTTATTAGTTGAACATTTGGCTGTGTGCTTTTGCAGTTTAGTTTTTAATTTTTTTGCAAGCAGCACTTACAGATACTAATGAACACACGCCAAGAGTAAAGACAAACAACTAGATGTAAAGCTGCGGGCGCACAACCACTGTTGCTAAGAAACAACACTTGTTCCTGCCGATAGAGCACTTAGATTTGATGCTCCAGTATTAACATATGTAACAGCAATTACAGGCAGAGGAATACCTTCGTTTTGGTTTTTCTGTATTTGAAAGGTCATGCTCTAGTTTTTGTTGCATTTGTGTAATGTGGTTAATCGGAAGGTTTTATGTCGGGGGTTTCTCTCTCCTTCTTTTTGGCGACTCTGGCGCTGTAGGCACATTTTGGATAAACCTGAACAGACATGCTTTTTTATAAAATTAAAAACATATTTCAGTAATGTATATCTTTTAATCTGGTATCTTGAATATTCAGCTGCGCATCATATTTAAAACAACTATACATTAAGCGGTTTATCGTCATCTTTTCTTTGTCAATTTGAATGTTTTTAAGTCTTAACAGTTCTCCCACTTCCATGCAACTGATTATCTCTGTTGACCTTAGGTCAATCATTAAAACCGTATTTCGCTACTAAATAATCATCGAGCCTAACACTGTGAAGATGAAGATCTTTAGACCAAGTCTACTGTTGGACTTCTATGCTCCCGCTCCGAACAATTTTTCTTATTTCATCAAAATGTGAATATGGTTTAAGCCGCTAGCGTAGATTTGGTTTGACTTACCCTCATTTGTACATTGCAACTTTCGTTATTTTAGGATAAGAACTTGTCAGTTTGTCTTTTTAAATGTTCTTCATCTTCGCCACAGCACTAAAATACTTTGAGTGATCTTGCCGAGACACTAAACTAAAATTCATATGTGTCTGCCTGACTTTTAGGATGTGTAGAATGGTGAATCCACTCTTTCGTAATAGATATTGCTATTTTTGGACTGGATATTGTTGCTCAATCAGCCTTGCTAAGTGAGGGTTGCTAACACTGTCAAACTCTAATGCGATTGGGCAGAAATGCTGTACTTTGCTTTCGGTGTCTGATGATCTGATAACACGTTTGTTTTTCATTAAAAGTTAGTTCATATGACAATCATGTCTTTTATTGCTCTTGAAAAGTATGGGCATCGCACTTAACAAACTCAAAATCAAGGGGATGGAAAAGCGATTTCCTAGCATAACTTACAGCTACATACTTTTTACCGTCTTTAGCATCTTCAGCGCTATTCTAGTGTTTTAGTGCTTCCATTATTTCGATTCCTTGAACGAAGTCATTCCTTTCATTCTCGGTTAGCCATAGATCAGAATAGTTAAAAATATGTCTCGCATTGTGAGAAATTTTTCTTGCCCTCAAGTTTTATAGAAATTCTTAAACGATTGCCCGTCCAAATTCTGCACATACTGTCCAGTTTGTGTCTGTTGTTCGAGTTATATTTTTGAAAGTAAGTCGCGCAGAGCTGGCACAATCACCTTCATTGCTCCTAGGTATGAAATTTGAAGTAAGAATTTGATCAGCATCAATAGTAGCTGGGCTTATTTTTCGGAACAATTAATATTCCGTTTATTTCCCTTCACGCCCAAAAGGGCTCTTTCAGTTTCTATGGGGTCAAGAATTGAACCCATATGCTTGGGACATTTTTTATAAAAAAAATATAAAAAGTTAATTATTTAAAAAACATGGCAGGAATTTGAGGTGAAGTTGAAGTTATTGGGGGATGTTCTGATCTGGAGACGCCATGAGTGAAATGACTCCTTTGAACACAGCATCGTCAATGATCTCTTGCGACGTTGAATTAACAGAAAGTACGGCCAGATCATTTTACAAGTTTAGGCTAGGAACCCTCCCCACTTATAGACCTGAATTTTGAAGTAAAAGGTGGTCATTGTTTGTGGTAATTGAGAAAGCGGCCGACGAGAACAACTTGTTAGATTACAAATAAACGCGGACCCATCAAAGTTGGTAAGCATGAATACAATTAGACAAAGACTTAAAGTGGAAGATCAAATCGCCTTGGCATTGTTAAACCAAAATTAAGGGGGGGATGCAGTTGCTAAATCAAAACACACTGCAGGAACTCCCAACAGATAACCAAATACAAAACATGGAACTTCAAGATTTAAGTCCAACATCAAGCGAAATATAAATTGTAATAGAAGCAGAAACCCGTTCTTCAGAAGAAACAGTATCAAAAACAATTGATGTTTCTTTATTGCCTATAGAGAGAATTATATGGCCTTAATCGTACTTTAAGAACCCTTCTGAGGGATTAATAAACAATGCAGCAAACTGACTTGAACTAGATGAGCGTTAAACCGCTCCCCCTCCCACTCGTTAGGCTATTGCCGCCAAACGCAAGAGATGATATTATAGAAAGAATACCAAAGCCTCTAAAAGAACTTGAACAAGAAAGATCATTAAGATAGAAGTGTTGTCTACTAACGAGAACAATTACGAACTCAATTTAGCTGAATAAGAGGAAATAGCATTAGCTCCATTGCTTATCAATGTGTAATGTGTAGCCCGTTGGCGAAACATCAGTAGTAAGTCAACATGGCTTTTGTCTGGTTCGCCAATCGATGGACTGTTTTTGGATACTCTGATGGTTGCAGATTTGTTTCCTCACCCATGTGTAGATATTAACAGTTATTGGTTTGTTTTGTTCTTCAAACGATCAATTTTGTCCACGCTAACAGGAAAGAGTATTCCACTAAAGTTAAGATCATTGATGTAAGGTTCATAGTTAGATACTCTCTCTGCGTTTTTGCGGACGTGATGCAGCCTTGCAAGAACACACCACATAAAACATTTGTTGTCTGAATTCTTTATGTTTAGAACTGCTTTTTTTGCAACTAATGCTGGAGGTAGTGGAATGTAAGCCCTGCCTACAATCGGCGCATACTTAGCCTGTTTTAATCTGATCTCTAAGACTTCGCCCTCTGACCACCCAGAGCCTCTCATTTTGGCTTCTTCAGCGGCCACATCAAACTGTGTAAGCAGTTGGTCTGCCCAACCAGGTGTTAAGTCATTATGAGAAAGAATAACCTGCTGTTTAGTAGAGACCCAGACTTCTAGATTTTTCTCATTTATTGTTATATAATCAATTAAAACAGCTAACATTACTTTAACTGGCGGGTCTATTGTTAGTTTACCTGGAACTTGAGAAATAGCATGCACAACACTTGCCTGTACGTTTGTTGGATCAATGACTTCTAGATCAATATCACTTAAAGCTTTGACAAACGCTCTCCCTTAAGCATTCCTTCAAACAATTCGTCTGGTCCTTCATATATCTTAGCCTTGTTGAGTTTTCTTTTCTAACTCAAAATATTTATTTAAATTAAAAAAAACTTAATCAGAATCAATATCAACGGTCTTTTTGTGCTTGGACTCATAAACTAAAGTATAAACGCCTTTTGATGTTGTTAATGTGACCTGTTTAGAACAGAGTTTAATGTCTCGTTTACTTTTTTTAAACATTCCTTTTTTATCTGCTCGGTGTCTGGCTGTTGAGAAAAACTTGCCCTTGCCTTTTTTGAAGATCAAACTTTTGTCTTTTATAGTCATCAAAATCGGCCTGTAAACGACTAAATTCTTCATCCGTGATGTTTGAGTCAACTAGCGCTTTATTTATTGTCAGTTTGAACGAACTAAGTTTAGCTGTTATTAGTTGAACCATAGCTGTGTGCTTTTGGAGTTTAGTTTTTAATTTTTGCTAGCAGCACTTACAGCTAATGAACACAGACCGAGAGCTAAAGACAAGCCGCCTAGAGGTAAAGCTGCGGGTGCACCTAGCCTGTTGCTAAAAGGCCAACACTTGTTCCTGCTGATAGAGCACTTACAGTTGATGCTCCAGTATTAACATATGTAACAACATTACAGGCAGCAGAATACCTTCGTTTGGTTTTGCTGTATTTTGAAAGGTCCTGCTCTACTTTTTGTTGCATTTGTGTAATGTTGGTTAATCTAAAGGTTTTTATGTTAGGGGTTTCTACTATCCCTTCTTTTGGCGACTTGGCGCTGTTAGGTACTTTTGTGATAATGCTTAAAGGAACATGCTTTTTTAAAAATAAAAAAATAATTTAGTAATGTATATTCTTTTAATCTGTTATCTTGAATATTTCAGCTGCGCATCACATTATTAAAAAACAAATATACATTAAGCGGTTTATCGTCATCTTTTTCTTTATCAATTTTGAATGTTTATTACGTCTATCTAACAGTTCTCCCACTTCCATGGTAAACTGATTATCCTCAGTTGACCTTAGTCAATCCTAAAACCGTATTTCCGTTGTTATATCATTATCGAGTCTAACACTGGTGAAGGGTAGATCATTTAGACCAAGGTCTCTACTGTTGGACCTTCTATGCTCCCACCTCCGAACAATTTTCTTATTTCAATCAAATTGCTGATAAGGTTTAAGCCCGCTAGCGCTGATTGATTTGGTTAGGACTACCCCCTTCCCAATTGTACATGCACTTTCGTTATTTTAGGAATTAAGAAATTTTCAGTATGTCTTTCAATTGGTTTTCATCTTCGCAACGCAATAAAATATACCTTTAAAGTGATCTTGCTGAGACCGCTAAAAACTGAAATTCCATATAGCGTCTGCCCTGCTTTTAGCGATGTGTAAGATGGAGAATCAACTTTCGTAATATATGCTAATTTTTGACTGTTTTGTTGCTCAATCAACCTTGCTAAGTGAGGGTTGCTACAAACGTCAAACTCTAACAAGATGTCAGAAATGCTGTACTTTTGCGGTCCTCTTCAGATCTGATAACACGTTTGTATTCATTAAATGTTAGTTCCTATTGACAATCTGGTCTTTTTAATGCGGGGCGGGGGTCCTTGAAAGTACTGGCGCATGGCGCCACGTAACAACTCAAATTCCAAGGGGATGGAAAAGCGATTTCCATTACGATAACTAACACTACTACTTTTTGCCGTCTTTAGCATCGGCGGCGCCTATTCTTTGTTTAGTGCTTCATTATTTTCGATTCCCTTGAAAAGCAAGATCATTTCCTTTTCATTCTCGGTTAGCCATAGATCAGATAGATTAAAAATATTGTCTGCATTATGTAACGAAAAATATTTCTTGCCCTCAAGTTTTATAGATTTTTCGTAACGATTGCCCGTCCCAGATTCTGGACAACATGTCCTGTTTGTGTCTGTTGTTCGAGTTTTATTTTGAAAGTAAGTCGCGCCAGAGCCTGGCACATTCACTTCATCTGCTCCTAGGGGTAAGGAAATTTGACAGTAAGAATTGATTCTGCATCAATAGTAGATGGTTTATTTTGGAACATTAATATTCCGTTTATTTCCCTTCACGCCAAAGGGCTCTTTACAGCCTTCTATGCGGAATCAAGTATTGATACCATATGTTTGCGACTTTTTATAAAACAAAATACAAAGTTAATTATTTAAAAACATGGACCAGGAATTGAAGGTGAAGAAGATTATGATGTTTTTTGATCCTGGAGACGAACATGATTGATTGACTCCTCTTGGATACAGCATCGCCACCGGCTAATGGGCATGAATTAACAGAACCTAAGGTCATATCATTTTACCAAAGTTTAGGCCTAGATCTCCCGAATTTATAGCCCCTGATGATTGTGTAGTAAAAGTCGGAAATTTGTATGTGGATCACCCGACCAAGGACAACTTGTTCGGCTTACAGATAAACGAGACCCATTAAAGTTTGTGGGCATGAAACAATTAGACAAAGACTTAAAGCTGCCGATCGAAATCGCCTTGGCATTGTTATTGTTAAACCAAAATTAAGGGGGGAGGCTGTTTCTAAACTTCAAAACATACAACAAAAACTCCCACAGATAACCAAACGCAAAACATGGAACTTAAAGATTAAATCAATCAGCGGGTGAAATAATAAATACAATAGAAGCAGAAACCAGTTTTTCAGAAGAAACAGCATTAAAAACTATCCACGATCCACGCTACAGAGACAGAGTCTCCTACCCACGCGAGAATTATTAGCCCTTGATCGTACTTTAAGAACCTTAGAGGCGAATTAGAAAACAATTCATCAAAACTGGGTGAACTAGAAGAGCAATATAAAAAGAGAAGAAAAAAAACTCGTTGATAACGCCAACTTAGGCTGAATATAAAGAAAGAATAACCAAAAAACTAAAAGAACTTAAGAAGAAAGATATCAAGAATAGAAGTGTTGTCTTCTAACCGAGAACAATTACGAACTCAATTTAGCAGAATAAGAGAAACTATCCAAAGAATTTTAATGAAGACACGACACTAGCAGAACGAATACGAACACTGTTTAGAGAGCAAGGAGTCACATTAGCAAGCGTTATAAGGGCCCCTAGGTTTTGCAATAAGTACACTGGTGATGGCTATTACAGGCGGCGGTGGTCCCGGGTTAGTGCCTCCACCGCCATCCCTCCATCACCGCCTGATAAATCATGGGTAAAAAAACAGCTTGATCATCTTGCGGGTTTATTAAAAAAATTAGCGGTAAAGCCGTGGATGCTTTACCGGGTATATTAGGGGGTGTTGTTAGCTGGCTTTTGTCTACTGCAAGCAAAGTAGTTGGCTTTATGGCCGAGCACTTATGGACATTAGTTCTCTTAATAGTTGGGTTAATTTTTAGTAAAATAAAGACAAGTAATCCTAGGCCAGTTAATCCAAAACAAGTGCTGTCTTTTCATATTCATGGTCATTATTTTTTTTGACTTCGTGGTCTTCAACGGTCTTTAGGCTTTGGGCCACGGGGATTGGATGACTTATTCTTGGGGGGTCATCTTGTTTGTTTACTGCTTGCAATATTACTGGCTCAGAATTTATGTCTTTTTTCCGACCTTCTGTTCATTGCCTGCCACAAGGATTTCATTATTGTAGTTTATTATTGTGCCTATCTGGAGTCTGAGGTCAGAAGGCAGCATGTATAAACCAGTGCCAACAGCAAAGTCCACTTTCGATCTTGCGTATTGTAAAACATTTTGGTACCTTTTTATACTTGAAGGTAAATCAACTGTAGAATTAATGGCGTCCTCTAAATTTGCTAAGTATTGTTTTTGTGCATCAAAACCAGTAGAAGGATCAGTTATGCTCGATCTCGTTTGTGCTTGCGAACCTAGCAAACACCAAACGTAAGTACGAACAGAGTCGTTTATTCGTTCTATTCCTGCTTTAGTTAGGCCCTTAGAAGTGTCTAAGATAAATGTTGTCCATGCTGTTTTATGCTCTTGCTCTATGGACCCGAGGTGAACAGCTGTGCTGAAGAGAAAGATGTGTAAGGAGGATTCCAGTCATAGTTATACTTTCTGTGCACGCCCCAAAAATAAGGGGTGCCTAAGCCATGATTAAGATCCAACTTTTGTCTAAAGTCTGTCTTGGCCTTAATATTGAATTCGTTACAAATCCTTTCAAAAGCCTTCATGTCTATTCTGTTGCTGAATGGATTAAACGGTTTGTCATTTGGCAATGGCGCTTGCAATTCAGACAAAATACGTCTGAAGGTGTAATAGAAATGAAATCTATACACTGACCTCACCAAGGATCAGGATGATTTAAGTGATCAGCATACGACACTCCACACCCAGTTGATGCACAAAACACAGCAAAGTTTAACTGGTTCTGTAAAACTGCATCGGATGACTAAACCACACTTTCGGGATGTGGTCGTTTTTAATAGGAGGGTTAAGATAGCTCTTCAATGGAGTACTAACCTTTACTTGAAAGGGTCAGACTTTAGTCACAGAAATGTCAAGAGTACAGTTGTTATGTTTTTAAGATTGTAGTGCGGCCCAACAGAATATTTTGCATAGTATATTTGAATGAATCATTTTTATTTCGTTTAAAAAATGTTTGTAACAATAACAACTCAAGACCGTCCTTCGTTTTTAGAACATGCTATTGATAACGATTGCGGAACCAGAACGATCGCACTCCATGAAATTTTTTACAAAGTCGTATGGTTTAATATAACTGAATCCAGGGAGAATAATAAGATTAAAAAATATAATAATGCAGGAACTTTAGTTAGCCAGTTAACCATACCTGATGGTTATTACGGGTTTTGCTCACTAAAAGAAGCAATGAGTAACTTTGACATTACTCTCAAACTTAACAATGCGAATCTGAAAACAATGTTAACATTCAAGCCTGAAGAAGAAGAAGTAGGTTACTATTTTGATAGAGAGCTAGCTAAAATGTTAGGCTTTACAACTGACAATCGACCCACTCATAGTTTTAGAGTTGCGCCAGACAAAACTACTTATGAGGGGGAAAATCCGCTCGATCTTGCATTACATTCATTACTCTATGTTCATTTGGATGAGCTGAGCACTGATGAAAACTTATATGATGGAAGGCCCTCAACTGTTTTAAAGCTCTTCCGTCAGGGAAAGCTGCATATTGCGATTATGAAATTATACAATTCCCTAATTTACAGTTTAAAAGATTAGTTTCGTGGGAGGGTCGGATCATTTAATATAAAAATCGCAGACAAAGCAGGAAAAGTTGTGAAATGTGATAACCTACACATTGTTTTGGAAATAAAATAATACGTTACTAAAAAATAATGTCGCGGGCCAGAAGAATCAGGAGTTACATTAGCGCCTGTGAGGTGTATAACTTTAGAATTAAAAGACCTTGCAGACGTTGCGGACTTTGAACAGAATGGTGAGATAGGCGCTTTGTATGGTTTTGAGTCACTAAAGATGGTGATTATAAACGAAAAAGAAGTGGGCGACAACAAAAGGTTTCCTAAACTAGAACAACTACGCAATGTAAAGCAAATAATGTTTGTCAGTATGAATATAAAAAAAGTTCGAAAACCTGACAGCAAATGGCATTTAGAACCATTTTTAGAATTGGGAAACAAAAAATTTGAATTCATAAGCCCATTTACATTTTTTGACCGCCAAAAAGTTTCAGAAAAGCACTCAACTCTGGCCCTTTACATGTAAGTCTTATGCCAGAGGACAATAGTCGGAAAGAGATTGAAAAACGCCGTAGGGGAATAAACAGTACACCCTCGCAGAAGAGAAATGGTTTTAAGGAAGCTTCACAAAATTACAGTTCTTTCCACAAATGAAAATTAGGAGACACGTTCACAATGATTTTTAAAAATTTCTGTTTTAAAAAAGATGTGAAGAGGGATGGGGTTGTGGGCGTTAGTGCTCCTTTAAAAGGAATTTTAATTAGCTGGCAAAAACTTAGACGTTGAAAAACTTAAAGTTACCATCGTCATTTTCACAATGGTGAGGATTTTAAAGGTTATAACAACCAGTAACAAAATCAATATTAGTCTAAATAGAAACAATCTTACAGAACTGAATTGGATTAATCTTACCCATTTAGGCCTTATAGGGTTTTATTATACGAAAAAGTTTTGACAGATAGTATGATAAACAAAATAACTGGATTAGATTAAATTAAATTCTGTTATAAAAACTATGGAGCAGTTAAACTTTATGACAAAAGAGCCTCATTGTTCATTGATTTGTGGGAAAAACTGGTTTGGGGAAAAAACAATATTTGTCCTAGACGTATTACAAACAGTTTATCGGTATAATTTTAAATCATATTGTGATTTTCCCGTCCAACACTTAAATGGAACAAAGCATATCATGATAGAAGGTTTATATGGACAGAAGATGAAATATTATTTTGTTGATCCTAGCAATAAACTGAGTGAGTGTTTAGAACAGTTTTATAGACTGTTTGAAGGAACACAGACACTATTTATTATAGATGACTGTTCGGGAGAAAGAGACATAGTAAAAAAAAGAAACACTTTATCAAAACTAGCTTTCAGTGGAAGGCATGCTGGGATAAGGGGTGGATTTTATGTCAAAAATATAACTCGTTTTAAAAAGACTTTAGAGAACAGTTAAAGACTGTAGTTTTATTTCACATGAAGACAGAGACTCATTTGATGAATGTTTTTCGCGAAAATGATGTTATTGAAAATGATCAGGAAAAACAAAGGATTAAGCAAAACTAAAATCTGAAAAGTTTAGTAAATTAGTATTGAAAACGGATAATCCTACACAGTATGCATGTTTGTAGGGTTTACTAGTCAGAGAACTATAAAATGTCTCATTCTGGCCGCCGGCTCGAAACTTGTTGAGAGCCGGCGAGCCAGAATGAACATTTTATAGTTCTCGGGGGGGGGGGGGGGGGGGGGGGTTTGGGCACTGAGTTGAATTCGCGAGGTCCGCGGCATATTTGTTTACCTCCGACAAATAGCGTGATTAATCGGCATCGAGACTGACTATTGAACACAGATTTTGCGATCAGTTACTATGGTACCATGCCCTTTGGAGAGCTTGATTTTCACGGCCCGTTGTGGCTGTTTTGTGACAGTATTTTTCAACAATTTCCTGACAAAAAGAGAAAAAATCGAGCCCCCATGAGACTGAAAACATTGAAGCTTAGGACCGTGGCAGATGGTGTTACCTTTGGCTGCCTCCTGACGCTTTTGTTCTGGGGCAATATTTTATTACAATGCGGCGATGTTGAGCTGAACCCAGGGGCCCCAGAAGACCTCTCTGCGACAGACCAACCTAGCAAGTGGAGACGCAGGGGGAGTGTGGACAAGCCCCCAGGACGCACGCCGACTACTTCTTCGGGAACTACACCAACCACCCAACATCTTCGAACCTCGATCTGATGTCCATGCTCCAGTCGCTGAACACGAAATTTGATGGGATGACAGGCGACTTGAAACTGAGTGATGGATTCGCGTCTCATGGGTTAAATTCTCGAAACAGGAATGTCGGAGCGCGAGAGGAATGATTGCCCGCACCA
>JAFLJL010007389.1:7500-10308 GCA_018398815.1 Conus ventricosus | reverse complement strand
ATGGTTACATTAATATTATCTTCTTCTTCGTTCGTCAGACAGGACCCCAGATGCCTGATAAGGCTGCCGTCCGCAGAGGTCCTCCAGAGATCGTAGAGTTCCCTATCGGTTGGTCATCAGCCGGTCTCTTCTCAGGTCATGGTGAGTTGGACAGTCTTGTAGGAAGTTTTCACTGTCATTGGGGCTGTACCGCAGGGCACACTGCGATTGCCAATGCGGAACCTTGTGAACATGTGATGGTGTAGCCTGGAGTGGCCCGTCCTCAGCCTCACAATGTTCACTTGGTTGGTCTGGGTAGGGGGTGGTAGGGATCTGTCTGGTTATATTCTGGATGTAGCTGAAGCCATCTTTTCCTCTGCTTCTCCTTGATGATCGTCTTGGCCTTCATAGGAGATTTCCTGTTCCTCTTGTGCGCTGTCCTCCTTCTTCGCCAGTCGGTCTGCTTCCTCATTGCCTGCTATGTTGCATTTGAAGGTATCCACTGGATGACAGTTCAGTGGCCTGTTGCAGTCTAGCAAGGCAGAGACAAGGGGGTTGAGGTCCTTGTTCTTTGGGTTCTGTACAGCCTGAAGTACTGACAGTGCATCAGAGAAGATGACGATTTTGGGATGTATGGCCTCTCTATTTGCGCACAGTGTCCCCGCTGCTGTCTGCAATGCGTCTGCCTCAGCTTTGTAGTTCGTGGAGAATTTGCCAGTGGGGATGGCTTGTCGGACGTGATTTCCCACCCTTCAAGGTTAGGAATATTCCTCCACCTCCATTTCTGGTAGCCTCCTCTGCTGAGCCGTCTGTGTATGGTACGTCCACAGCTCCTTGGGGTAAGCCTGTTCTATATGGTCTAGAGCTAGTGCTTTCTTCTCTGGTTCTGATTGTGTGCCCTTTGAGAGAATGCCGGGGATTGTCTCTCTGACTTCCGGAAACTGGTCCCTTCTCCAAGCGGGTACAGAGCTGTGAGTTGGAATCTGCTTGTTCCCTTGCTGTAGCAGTTCAGGGTCCTGCCTCTCGAGTCTACGAGCGTTGTGCACAAAACTGCTGCGCTTCAGTTGCACTTGGTTGGCTCTGACATTCTTTTGTTCATGGGATAATATATATAAAATTGGTATTTTCCGTTCATTAGGTCGCCGCGTCGTCTGCTTGTCTTGGGTGGGTAGGGACAGCCTTAGTAGGGAGGGCCGGTAAAATCAACCTTTAATTGAAACATTTTATTTAAAAAATAATAAAATTTCAGGGCCACCGGTGTAAAAATGTGATGATCAATGAAATTTAAACAGCATATTAAACATATAAGATAATACTGTACATATTTTATAACATTTACAGTTTAAAATATTAAATTTATAGTAAATTAAGTTTCAAGTAAAAACCAGATGACAGTCAAGACACATGCAAAAAAATAAAATGAAACATCATATATTTTTACAAAGAGTGTACAATATAAGACAATAGTCATGATATATTGTTTTGAAATGTATTTTTAAAATAAGTTGGCACATTTCCTTTTTGGTAATGTCACAGTAATGTCACGGGGTTATTTTGTGGTCACCTGACGGCACCCAGTTGACCAGAGGGGAAACCAATGGGTGTCGTGCGCCAGGTGAACGCCCGCGCGTGAGATTAGCGCTGATAAAAGTGAGGGCGGGTGGCTCGGATTCTTTTCGCGCTGAGCGACAGGTGTGGCGACGGGTGTGGCGGCCGCGCGCCATGTGACGTTGAGGCGGGGTCGCTGCGGGACTGGCACGTGGGTATTCATTATTTTACAGGTAAAAGGAGGGAGAAGGGGGGAAGGGGGCGCTGCTCAGTCACCGACGACCAACGCCGACCGCAGGAGACACATTTTTTTTTATTTTTTAAAAAGATATCCAAAACTAGATTTATGGACAGCCTCTGCAAAAGAGGTCAGTAAAGGGACCAAGGTGTGCAGTCGCCATCCAAAACATTCTCCTGGTTAAAAATGATGTTAAGACTGGTACTTTATTAAAAAAAGGGTTCTAATTCGGCTTTTATGGTGTCACATGGGTTGAACACATGGGTCAGGTTAAACATTTGTCCACAGGGGCAGGTGACATCAGCGAATTTCCCTGTAGCCTTGTGTCCTTAGCCTAAAAATCAGATTTTGTATTGGTCGGGGGACTGCCAGGAATAGTCCCCTTTCACTAATCTGCCGTCAGACTGGTGCGTGCTGGCATATTCCTTCAGTTTGGTGGACCAAGCTGCACAGCAGCCACTCTGAGGGCGTTCTTGCATTCCTGGACTGATAACCCGAGATCAACGGTTGGCTGGACTGGCCCTTTGCGGCCAGTTTGGCCGCTCTATCAGCCAAGTCATTGCCGTGGATCCCACAGTGGGAAGGGATCCAGGTCACCGTGACCTGGGTGCCAGAAATAATTATTTGATGAATTAAAATACTGATTTCGTATAAAATCTGTGTTCGATTATGATCTTGTTTTTTAGAGCTAAAACAGCGGATAAAGAGTCAGTAAATATAATGATGCTGTGTGGGCTGCGCGGCAGGTCATTAATAAAAACACAGGCCTGCAACACCACCCACAACTCTGCCGTAAAAATTGAAATGCCTTTGTTTAAAATAAAGCTTTTCTGAATTTTCAAAGAGGGGATCACGAAAGCACAGCCAATTTCATTTTTACTTACCTTAGACCCGTCTGTATATATATGGAGATGATTTTGTAACAGAGAGATTTTTTCTTTAGCTTGATATGCTATAATGTTGGGTTGTTCTTTTTTACTTATGGAGTGGAGATCCATGTCGATTTTTGCTTCCTCCATCATCCAAGGCGGGCACGGTGTTCC
>JAFLJL010007389.1:0-2500 GCA_018398815.1 Conus ventricosus | reverse complement strand
TTCTTTGGATTCTCTCATACTTTTTATGAAATCAAGAATTATTCCCGGTTTGTTTCGTCAGACAATTCAAATGGCGCCAAGATTAATTGGTTCGAAATACCAGTTTTAGGGAAAATATGGGCTTCTCAGTCCAGCACGATTGTAATAAATGGAATACATTAAATTTTGTGACTTCAGCAATGTTTAACAAACTATAAAGGTTCTGAGGTATTCATGATTTAAAGAATTTACACAAAAAAATGAGATCAATTGATCAAGGGAGGTAAGGGGAAGATAACTCGTGAACAAAATATCTCATCTACGATGGGTGACCAAGAAAATATACACTGGTTAGCACCCAGCTACATCTGTTACAACGTTTTCCGAAGAAGATCACAGTGATACAAGAGGAACAAATGAAGAGAGTGTGTGTTCATGTGTGGAATGAGATTTTGAATGGACAAATTAAGCTCTAACAAAAATTCCGTAGGAATGAAGTTAATGGATGGATGCTGTAAACTTTGATTAATAATGATTGAGGATCTCAGTTATTAACGAGAACTGAAGACTGATCGGGGATCAAGGCGGTAAATATCTTCTTCTTCTTCTTCCTAAAATACTGGTTCACTCAAAAACGAGTAGGTCACCAGGTGCATGTTAAAAAGTAAAATAAAATAACATAAATAGTGCGACTCAGACTGTTGGCCCCTGGAAAAATTTGGCAACAAGGGGTCGCACTCGATATTCAAGAAGTTAAAAGCAATGGCCAAATTCAGGCCCAGGTAACAGTAAAATATCTGGGAAGTAAAAATAGAAAAACGTCAATATGCAGATCTCAAAACTGTCGTATCAATTTGTTTTTTAAATGAGATTGCATTTGTGGCAATCTTGATGGCACCCGGCAGTGAGTTCCACAGCCGTACGAACTGGGATAAAAAAAATGTAAGTGGCTGTCAATATTTGATGTAGGTCACGGCAGTTTCTGGACTGCTGCATTGAGTCGCTTGAGTCAAAGTCTTCAAAAGCGTGAGACGGAAAAGCAGGGAAAAAACAAATTGTGTGCGCGCACCCAACAAGCCCCCCCGGGGCTGTGCCCGGGCTTGTATTGACACCCTAGAGTGGGCAGGAGATAAGGGCCGAAGGGGGCTTCTCGCGCTTGTACTGAAAGCGTGGGAATAGCGAACCACACACTGCTTTGCTGTCTGTATCGCGCCTATAGCTGACCAATGTTTACACAACGACTACACACAGTAGGCGGGGTAAACTGAGAAAAGCGGAATTGTCTCTGTCCACAACACCTGTGAGCTTATACCAGGCGGCCAACGACGCACGGGCGCGCGCAGCACGGTTGCGCCGGGGCGCAAAGTTCTGTCAGAAGTAAATTTTAAACACGAACTTAATTTTTGGTATCACAGAGAAGACTGAATGTCGCTTTTGTCACACTCTCAAGTACTCACTGCGCATTGCTGTCATACAGAAATTATAGTTAAAAAACTCTGTACAGTAAATATAACTTAAAGATGTTTTACCAGTCTCGAAGCGTCCAAAAAACAACAGAGCGTTGGCCGTGGGGGTGGCCTGACTGGTTAGGGCTAGCCCCAGTCACAGGGAAAGTGTTGGGCGAACTAAATGCAGTCGCTGTGGTGTGTGGGCACCGCCGTGAGGTATGGTATAACATTGACGCCATCCTGGTGTACTTTTATTCAATACTAGTTGTTCCATGGAATATCAATTACTTTAGCTCTGCTTTTAAGAAGATTTTTAAGTTTGATAAAAGCTCTTCTTCTTCTAAGGGTTTCCATTCTAATTTCCTCATGTTCTTCCTAGTATTCCCCTTTTCTCTGATGTGGTTCCTGTTACGAACCATGCTGCTCTCTTTGAATCTTTTCGAGGTTATCAATGTCCTTTAGATGGTAAGGATCCCAAACTGAGCAAACATATTCCAGTAATGGTCTAACCAGTGTTTTGTTTGCAGTCGTCTTTAACCTTTTGGGACAGTCATTGGTATTCCCGTATAAGAAAGCTAAGATGTTTATTTGCTTGTTTAAAATACTAAATTGTAATGTTCTTTCCATTTGAGGACGGCTATCTATAATTTACGCCTAAATATTTTGGCAGCATTAGTTTCTTTAAGAATAGTATTATGGATAGAATAATCTGATCTAATTGGTGAGCGTTTGTTACATATACGCAACATTGGCACTTTTGGGGAGGGAAATTCCATTTTCCAAGTTCTTTCCACTCTTTTTAAAGCGTTTAGATCTTCTTGAGAATGGTGTATCATTCTTGCTTCTGATTGTTCTATTAATAAGCTGTCATCTGCAAAAAGCCTTATAGTAGTTCAGGAGAGAGATTTCTACTTATGTATTTATATAATTAAGAAAAAAAAAGGGCCCCAGAACAGTTCCCTGTGTACCCTGACAAGATGTTTACAATGGGATGACGACCTTCCACAACAACTTTCGCGTTTCTCCACGAGGAATGATCTAGCCTTTTAGCAAAGAACCCAATGCTGTGTGTT
>JAFLJL010007387.1:0-12998 GCA_018398815.1 Conus ventricosus | reverse complement strand
ACGACATAAATTCTGAGCCGGTAAATAATTACAAACAATAAACAAACCAAGCCGACCCCCCAAAGATAAGTCAACCAATGCCCCCTCAAGGCCCCAAAGCCCAAAGGCCATTGAAGAACAACGAAGTCCACGAAGTCCAAAAAAAAATCATGACCATAATATAAAAGGGGCACATGTTTTTGGATTAACTGGGCCTAGGAATTACTGGTCTTTATCTTACTAAAACGTAACCCAACTATTAAGGCAACTAATGCCCATAAGTGCTCAGGCCATAAAGCCAACTACTTTGCTTGCAGTAGACCAAAAGCCAGCTAACAATACCCCTAATATACCTGGTAAAGCGTCTATAGCATTACTGCTAATTTTTTTTTAATAAACCCGCTAGATGATCAAGCTGTTTTTTTACGCCATGATTTATCAGGCGCGATGGAGGGGATGGTGGTGAGGCACTGGGCTTTGACCACCGCACCTGTAATACCAACACCAGGTACTTATTGCAAATCCTAAGGCTGTTATAAAACGCTCGCTAATGTGAATTACCCTTGCTCTCTAAACAGTGTTTTTTTATTCGTCTCTATCTGCTAGTGTCGTGTCATCATATAAAATTCGTCGGATGTTCTCTTATTCTGGTCACGTGTGTTCAAATTGTTTCTCGGGTAGTAACAAAACTTCTAGTTTCCGTTCTTCAAAATTATTTAGTCTTTGCGTTATTCTTTCTTTAAACCAAGGCCCTACGTTGGCGCATCAGCCTCAGCGAGTTTTTTTATTTTTTTCTCCTTTCATATCCACATCTAGTTTTACTCAGTATTGCTAAACTGTTTTGTTTAATTCGCTTCTAACATTCTCAAAGCACGATCAAGGCCTCTGATTCTCGAGGGGGAGTTTGGGGAGTCGTGGATATTTTTTGTACTGTTTTCTTCTGACAAACTGTTTCTGCTTCTCATTGCATTTATTATTTCACTGCTGAATGATTTAAATCTAGAAGTTCATGTTTTGAATTTTGTTATCTGTTGGGAGTTCTTTAGTGTGTTTTGAAGTTTAACCAACAACTGCCTCCCTACAAATTTGGTTTAGTAATGCCAAGGCGATTCGATCTTCCACCCTAAGTCTTTGTCCTAATAGTATTCAAGGCCTCAACTTTGAGAGTCTCGTCTAGTCATCTGGGTTTCGTTTATCTGTAAGCTGAAAACTATTCCCTTGATTGTCTTTAAAATACAAAAGGCCAGCAACATCTTTTACCAAAATCATCATGGGCTATAAATTCGGGAGGTTCAAGGCCTAAACTTGGTATAACAATGAACTAACCTTACTTTCTGTTAATTCACGATGCAATGAGAGCGTCGAGCGATGCTGTATCAAAGGAGTCATTTATTCATGTCGTCTCCAAGGATCAAAACATCATAATCTCATCTTCGAGCCTGCCTATGTTTTAAATAATTAACTTTTTTATTTTGTTTTAAAAAAAAAGTACACGAAATATGGCTCGATACTTGACTTCCGCATAGAAGACTGAAAGAGCCCTTTTGGCGTGAAGTGAAATAAGCGGAATATTACTGTTCCAAATACTCCATCTACTATTGATTCAGATTCAAATTCTTACTGTCAAATTTCCAGAGCCTAGAGCAGAAGAAGTGATTGTGCCAGGCTCTGCCGACCTTACTTTCAAAATAGAACTCGCTTCAACAACAGACCCAAACAGGACAGATGTACAAAATCCTGGGCGGGCAATTGATAAGAAAATTTCTAAAAAACTTTAGGGTACAAGAAATATTATCTTTACATAATGCAGACATATTTTTAACACTATTCGGATCTAATGGCTAACCGCGCATGAAAGGGCAGATCTTGCGTTTGCAAGGAAACGAAAATGAAAAGAAGCACTAAAACATAGAATAGGCGCCTGAAGAATCAAAAGACGGCAAAAGGTTTGTACCGTAAGAATGCGTTATGGAAATCGCTTTTTTCCATACCCCTAGATTTTGAGGTTGTTAAAAGCCCATGCCCCATATTTCAAGGAGCATTAAAAGACAGATTGACATATGTACAAACTTTTAATTAACTACAAATAGTTATTATATCTACAGACACCGAAGCAAAGTACAGATTTCTGACATCTCGTAGAGTTTGACATCGTTAGCAACCCTAACTTAGCAAGGCTGATTGAGGCAACAATATCAATCAAATTACAAAAAAAATAATATTACGAAAGAGTGATTTTACTTTCTAAATATCCTAAAAAGCAGGCATACACTATATGGAATTTTAGTTTTTAGTGCCAGCGCAGCAAGATCGCTTAAAAAAGGTAATTTAATGTATGTGTGAAAATGAAGAACCATTCAAAAGACAAACTGAAAATTTTGTTAATCCCAAAATAACGAAAGTGCAATGTACAATTGAGGGTAGGTCCTAACCCAAATCTACGCTAGCGGCATAAACCATATCAACATTTTGATGAAATAATAAAACTGTTTGGTGTGGGAGGTGTATAAATCCAACAGTTAACCTTGTGTCTAAAGATCTAACATCTTCACAGTGTTAGACTTGATCATAAATTAACAACGAAATACGGTTTATGATTGACCTAAGGTCAACGGAGATAATCAGTTTACATGGAAGCGGGAGAACGTTTAGAGTACATAATAAACAATTCAAATTGATAAAGAAAAAGAGGCCGATAAACCACTTTAAGGTGTATTATTGTTTTTAATATATGATGCGCACTGAAAATTCAATAACAGATTAGAAAATATATCAATACTAAATTATTTTTTTTTATTTTTAAAACAAGCAAGTCTGTTCAGCTTAATCCGAGAGTACCTAAAGAAGAGAAAGTAGGCCGTCTCTGCCGCTATAGAAACCCTGCATAAAAACCTGTTCAGATTACCAACAGTACACAAAAGCACCAAAAACTAGAGCAGGACTTCCAAAATACAGCAAAACCAAACGAAGGATCAGCTCCTTTAATGCTGTTACATATGTTAATACTGGAACTCAACAATAAGCCGCTCTATCGGCAGGAACGAGTGTGGTCTCTTAGCATCAGGTGTTGGTGCACCCGCAGCTTACCTCTAGGTGGTTTTGCTTTAGCTCATGCCTGTGCTCATTAGCTGTAATACTTGCCAGCAAAAAATAAAAACTAAACAACCCAAAAGCACACAGCCATGGTTTCAACTAATAACGCCTAAACTATTCCTCAAACTGACAATAAATAAAGAACACTAGCTGACTCAAACATCACGGATGACGAATTTAGTCGTTTAACAGCACAGACTGATTTGAGGACTAACAAAAGACAGAAAGTTTTGATCTTCAAAGAATGGCACGGGCAAACTTTTTCTCAACAGCCAGAACAACCGATCAGATAAAAAAGTAATGTTTAAAAAAAGTAAACGAGACATTAACCCTCATGTTCTAAACATCTCGCATTAACAACCCCCCAAAGGGCGTTTAATACTTCGTTTATGAGTCAAACACAAAAAGACCGTTGATATTGATTCTGATTAAGACGACCCTGGTGTCGATGTTATTTTTTTTTTTATTTAATATAAAATATGTTGGCTTAGAAAAGAAAGACAGCATGGCAAGATATATGAAGGCCCAGATGAATTGTTTGAAGGAATGCTCGAGGAAGAGCGTTGTCAAGAGCACTGAATGATATTGATAAAAGAAACATTGATCCAGCAAACGACAGGCAAGCGTTGTGCATGCAATTTCTCAAGTTCCAGGTAAACTACAATACAACCGCCAGTTTTAAAATAATGTTAGCTGTTTTAATCGACTATATAACAATAAATAAGAAAATCTAGAAGTCTGGGTCTCAACTAAACAGCAGACTATTCTTTCCTCTAATGACCTAACACACCGGTTGGGCAACCAACTGCTTACACAGTTTGATGAAGCCGCTGAAGAAGCTAAAATGAGAGGGCTCTGGTTGGTCAAGGGCGAAGTCTTTGAGATCAGATTAAAACAGGCTAAGTATGCACCGATTGTTGGCAAGGCTTACATTCCGCTGCCCCAGCATTGGTAGCGAAAAGAGCAGTTCTAAACATACAAAATACAGACAACAAATTTTCATGTGGTGTGTTCTTGCAAGGTTGCATCACGTCCGCAAAAAACCGCAGGAGAGTGACTAACTATTGGGGTTACCCTCAATGAACTCAACTTTAGTGGATATCCTTTCCTGTTAGCGTAGATCAAATTGATCAGTTTGGAAGAACAAAACAAACCAATAACTGTTAAAAACTACACATGGATGAGAAACAAATCTACAGCCCATTAAAGTGTCTAAGAACAGCCCAACGATTGGCGACCAGACAAAAATCAGTTGACTTACTACTGATGTTTTCACCAGCAGGGCTACCACCATTACATATTGATACCACAATGAGTAGATTATTGGCGCATACTTCAAAGCAAAAAAAAAAACAAGAATCTGTAGAAAATGTTTAACAAGAATTCCATCCGTTAAAGCAGCGAGCGAACATAAGAAACATTGTATCGGCCCAGTTGACTGTAATACAGAACTAATTACGCCCCCACCTGGATCTAAAGTTAGATTTAAGAACTGGAAACGGATGCAAAATTCTCCATATATTGTTTACGCAGACTTCGAGTCGCTTATTGTTCCTTATGAAGGGCCAGCGCCACAAAAACTTCGAAAAACAGTCTTAAATGAGTAATCATCAGATTTGTTCATTTGCCTTCATTGTTTTTCAGGTCGGATGGCGCCCATTCAGCACCAAATTGTATAGAGGACCAGATGCTGCAGAATACTTCTTAGAACGCATGCAGAAAGTGCGTAATGACTGTTCTAAATAATCTAAACTTATCTGAAATCATAATGACGTCCAAAGACCAACAACAGTATAAATCAGCCACACATTGTTGGATTTGTGGTTTAGAACTAATGTCTAACAGTGAGGAAGCGAATCCGACAGTAAGAGACCATGATCACATTAGTGGAAAGTTCAGAGGAGCAGCACACAGTAAATGCAATCTTCAACTAAAGTTTGAACCAAAGACATGGAAGCTGCCTATATTCTTTCACAACTTGCGAGGTTACGACTATCACCTTATAAATGCAAGCAGTAACCAACGCCTTTAGGGTGTCATGCATTGCACAGTCATCAGAAAAGTACATGTTTTTCACTTTAAATAACATGTCTTTTTATGACTCTATGCAGCACATGATGGGGTTTGTTAGAGTCACTGGCTATGTCCTTAAAGTCCTGCCCAATAACAGAAGAATATTTTAACCCAACTCTTGTTAGAAAGGGAATATATCCTTATGAATACATGAACAGTTGGAAAGGTTTGAAGAAGACACACTTCCTCCCTAAAGTTGCGTTCTGTTCTAGTCTCAGAAAAAAGGAAATCGGGGACTCCGATTACCGCTGCCAAGTTTGCGTGGCAGAAGTTAGGGGGTTTTAAAAAAAGGGGAGACTTCATGATTCTACTTGATGGCAGAGGGTATTTTTTGTTGGGGGACTTTTTAAAAAATTACAGAAAGACCTGAAAGAAACTTTACAGTTTGGACCCCTTGCGCATTATATTTCTGCCCCCGGGAGATTTGGGGACGCTTTTTCAAAGTTTACTAAAGTAAAAAATAAATTAAATTGCCCTGTTTTACCAATGATTAAAATGTTTGGGAAAACGGATTGCGGGGGGGAATTAGTAGGGGCGCCCGCACCTTTTCTTTTAAAGCAAACAAAAAATTTACTTGAACGACTTGATCCAAAAAAAAAGGTCAAAACTTTCTTTTGTATTTAGATCCCAAAAAATCTGTATGGATGGGAAATTGGGCAATCGTTTTCCATTACGTAATTTTTAAAATGCTCACCCCCAAAAGACCCAAAAAATATTAAAAGATTTTTAAAGTGGTTGAGCATTTTTGACGCCAGATCAACCACAGGGATACATTCTAGAAGTTGACTTAGAAATCCTCATGAACTCCTGACTTCCCAAAATAAATATCCGTTAGCAGCAAAAAGTCAAAAGGGGGGCCCAAAAACAAAACCCGCCTAAATTGTGCCTAATCTTCGGGAAAAAAAAAAATTATGTCTGTCTTTAAACAGATTTCTGAAATTTTTATTTAAGACTGGTTTGAAGTTAAACGCTGTTAAACTTTAAATTTTTTTGATCAAAAACCAGTTCATAAAACCAAAATTAATAAAGAACCTGATCTCAAAACCTAAATCCACAGATGCTTAAAAAAAAAAGGATTTTTTCAAGCTGATAAAACAACGCTTTTTTTGGGAAAGATTTTGGGAATCCGCCCCAAGGGGAAAAGAGGGTTAGTTTTGGTCACCAGGGGGAAAAACGATGAAATTTAAAAGCTGACTTCAAAACCAAATTTAAACGGGAACTTCAAAAAGATTTCATGTTAGTTTTTTGGTATAATGATGAAAAAAAAAAAAAGGGTAAAATTTGGTTAAGCCTGTTTTTTAGGGGGTTTACTTTTTTTTGAATTATCAAAGCTTTTGATGTTAAAATTTCTTTACGACAAATTTTAAAAAACCCCTGTACCCTGAGCCCCAAGATTTTTAACAGATACAGCCCTTTTTTGTTATAAAATTCCCACTAAAAGCTCAATAAAGACAGGGAATTAGAATAGCAAAAGGGGCATGGGGAGGTACGACACATCTGATTATCCTAAAGATTGGGCCTTTGCATTAACCATTAACAAAAAGGGTTTTTTAGGAAAGTTTAAGGTTAATTTTTCCCGGGGAAGGTGATAAAGGAGTTTGGGGGTTTAAAGGGTCAAAAATGTACAGAAATTTCCCGACCCAAAGGAAAGAAAGCTATCAAAAAAGCAAAGGGAAATCTCGCAGTGTTTTGCAGTCGAACATATCGCATGACAACTTCAAGCGCTTTGTTCAATAAACATACTTTTCATCATGAAAAAGTAAAACTACGATCTAATTTTACACGTTTTTAAACACAACCGTTGAAACAAAGAAGTCATTAGATAGAAAAAACACAAAAAAGAGATTTTTTTTAAACCAGAGTTTTCATATTCAATCGGGGATTGGGAAAAAAACCTTTAAAAATATATCTCTTTGGGTTTTTTTTCGGGTTCATATTTTTTATCAACTTTTTCCTATAAAAAAAATCTTTTAAACCTCCCAAATTTAGACAAATTTTTTTTTTCAGGGTTTTCTTGTTTCGCTCAATTTTTTTTATTTTTTTTCAAGATATTCTTTATTTCCCTTTTTTTATATCAAAAATTTTTGGGGTTTTGGGTGTAGGTGTCTTTGGAAAGGTTTTCATGTGTTTTTTTTAACCCCCACAAGGTTTTCTTTTAAAAGCACAATTTGTATCATATGTTTCAGTATTAAAATTTCCAAAGGGCCCCTTTTTTTATCTTTTTTGCTACCTCTTTTGATTCCCCTTTCAGTTTTTAGGTTCTTTTTTTGGTTTCCCTTTTTAAAAAAAAAATATTTTACGTAAAACATTTTTAAACAGAAAAATGTGTCTGGCGGGATTATTTTCAGTTCTTCCCCTTTACAAAAGATTTTGAGGGGCTGGTGTTTTTGTTTTCGCGTTTTCGTAAAAAATACACAGGGGGGATTCTCTTTCAATTCTTTTTATTTTTATGGGTCCAAAAACCCAAACTGGGGTTTGTGCCCGGAAACGAGTGTCCCCCCCTTTTGCTTCTCCCGGAAAAAAAGGTAAACCCTTTCTTTTAAAAAAATTTGGGAAAGTTTGCTGGATGAAGACTCTCCTTCAAAAGCATTTATTGTTTGTTTTTTTGGGTTGCTTGTACTGGTTTTAGCCTTTAAATTCTTCATTAAACATTGCACGTTGGGGAAACCCAGGGCTTTCTTTTTAACCCTTCTGTGTTTGGGGAGAATTGTCAAACAAACTTCTGTGATTCTGGTAGGAGAAAAGCCTTTTAGATAAAATGGGTTTTTTAAAGTTTTTTTAACCCAAAAACCCGGATCTGTGAACTCCCGGAATGCCTCTTTTTAAAGGTAACTCCCAGTTTTAAAAATAATTTTATTCACTTGGCCTTTAAATTCTTTTTCCATCATCGGGCTTGAATTTATGCGAGGATAAGTTAACGGGCCCCGTTGATAAATTAAATTGTATGGCAACGCAAAAAAGCAAAGCACCTTTTGTTTTAAAAAGGGTTTTTATCTTTGTTCTTGAAGCTTTTCAAAGACTGTTAAATGCGTACTTTTTAAAACTTTTTCGGGCTAATCGTATCTGGGGGAAATATAGAAGATCCATTTGGGTGGGTTTTCGTTTGGCGTTGGGGTTGACCAAATGGGGGTCTTTGATTCGTTTAGGGGGCCCGGGAAATAAATTTTCCAAATTTGCTTGTTTAGATAACCATTTCCCTTTTTGTTTGTTCACTAAATCCAGCTGCTTGGCTTTAAACTTTTTGATTTTCTGTTTTTCCCCTTCCCAAAATCCCTTTTGGCCCAATAATAAAATTTTTTTCATTTTTTAGGCTAGTCTGTGCCCTGGGATGTCAAAATTGGGCTACTGCAAATCTGTTTATGCTGGGGGTTTTCCCACAGAAAAGATTGCTCCGGGTGAGAGAGTCCAAATTGCGCTGCAAAGGGTTTTTTGAAGAGGAGAGGGGTGACACATTCCCCTCCCATGCTGATCGAACTGCCAAATGGCTTCCCCCTACAGTATCGGTGGCAATTTAAAAAATGGCCCGTTCTTGCTTTTTCCCCCACTTCAAAAGAATTTTTCTTCCTCCCCCTATCTCTCTTCTTCTCCCCTGCAAACCCACCAAAGCTCTCTACCCTTTTTGCTCTTTTTCACAAAAACTTTTTAAAATTTCCCTTAAAACGTTCTCTGAAATCTGTTTGGGGAAAGAGCCCCCCCGTTTTAGAGCACCTTTTATTTGGAAACCCCCCTCCCTGGAAAAACCTTCGAATCAGCCCACCCCTTTTTTTTTAAATCTCAGCTCAAAATTTAAACCCCTTCAAAAAGGCCTATTCTCTTTGTAATGGGCAAAATCTCTCCTAAAATTTTTTTCCACAACTAGTTTGGTGAGGGAGTTTTTTGCTTTCTGGTGCGTCTGCAATTGTGTATTTTCTTTTTGCTGGTGCCCTGAATATTTATGAAAAAAGTGCCCAAAAGGTGGATGTAAGCCATTGATTTGGGACAACAAAAAATGCGCTATATAATATTTTACATTATTATTATTATTAATTTTTTTTTATTCGCCAATATTTTGTGCAACAAAATACAAACGGTCATACCCAAAAAAAGATAAACTGATTTTTTGCATTTTTTTGTTTTTCTGATGGATGATAAAAGTCGCTGAATTTTGGTGGGGGCAATGTCTCGATTGGCTTGCCTGTTACAAGATAATATTCTTTTATCGCTTGATCATCATCTTTAAATGTGTAAGCTGCATGCCCCTGTTTTTTCAGTGTGTCGTTAATAAGATCTAACTGCTCAATTCTCTGCTTTTCATAGTGATCTTGTGCTGCGGCTAGTTGCTCCATAGCTTTGTTATGTCTTTTTCTCTTGCCGTCATCCCGCAGTTTACTAAACGCGTAATTACTTCCGCTAAAAGCAAGCGCTTTAAAACCACAGCGCCACCAATCATCATTACGAGTGAAGCCATTTTTATAAATGTATTTTTTTTATTTTACATATTGATACTGTCTGGAATTATTCCTTGCTTAACTAAAAAAATCTTTCGTAGCAAATGAAGCTGTAATAATAGGCAATCAGCTTTGCCGAGTCTTCAAAGTCTAGTTTGCCAAGATCTGCCGGTTTTTTTTTATAACAGGCTTTTACCAAGCATTGTGTATCCTACACTTAGGCCCCCAATAACAGCAGAATGGTATACAAGGTTGGTAACAGTTTTTTCGGTGCTCATTTTTAAAAAATAAAAAAATTTTATAATTAATAAAAAACATGAATAGTGATGATCTACTACAGCTACGGGGTAGCCTAAACCTTCCTGAATTATGAATGACCAAGTTGATGACCAAGCTATTATGTCCAAAAGGAAAGGCTGTATTCTTTGGCAGCATGGGGGAAAAACAAACAGTACCTCGGAAATGAATTCAGCATAGAACAGATTCAACAAATGTCGCCACAAGACATTGTAAAGCATCACAACAGGTATGAAGCGCAACTGGGCTCAAGAATGGTAAAAAGTGTAGGGCAAACGGTTCGTAGTTTGTACACTAAACTAGTAGCTAGATTTGCTACCATCGATTCTGAACAAGATTTTATGTATGATTTAACACAGGATCCAGTTTTAACAAAGTCATTAGAGTCTCTAGGTGTGATCTGTATTACAGATTTGGAACATTATTGTCGCCAGTGATCGCGGGATTAATTACTTTTAATCATATAGATTTTGTTTCCCTTCAAAATGACCGAGCCAGAAAATCAGCAGAATCAGAAAACACTGAATCAGGTGGAGAAAGTGACCAGTAAAAAAACCTCCTCATCCTGGGCGTGTTGCAGCAGGAAAAAAAATTAGCAGAGTGGAACAAACAAAAAAAATTAATGTTACAGAATATAATTCATAATGAAAACATAACGCCGCCAACGCCAGCTATAAAAACGTCAAACAAGAACAAGTTGATTCAAGGCCTACAGCACCAAAGTCTTCATGGAATATTGAACTTAAAACTGTTGTCATTTTGGCCCCCTTGCTGCTGCTGGGGCGGTTATTACGGTTATAAAAATATATAAACAGCGACAGCAAAAACCAAAGAAGTCCAAACAACCTCCACCACTAAATACAGAAGCCAAACACAAAGCATGCCAAAACCGCCAACAACAAAAGATCATTTTGATCCATTTCAAATGCAATTTAAAATTTTAAGAACTTAATTTTAAAATTTTCTGGGTTTTTTTTTGATAAAAATAGATCATGGCGGATTATTATTTGTTTAAAATGATGGAGTCAATAAATAAAGACATGGAGTCTATAAAAGACATTTCCATAGACCAGAATTGTAATCAATGCGGTTGCTTACGATGTAAGAACTTCATTAAGATCTATGCTGACCGATTTCGCGCCAAGGACGCTGAGCAAGACATCCTCGATGATGACGCATTTTTTGAGGCGTGTGTGTACTATATTAGACATCTACTATTTAAGACAAAAACATAGATTGTATTGTTTTTTTTTTGATAATTATAAGATAACTTGAATAAGAACTTGGTTGTACTTAGAGGATGACTTAATTACAATCTTGAGGTGACTTAAGTAAGAACTTGAGGTGACTTGGGGATGACTTGATCAAGAACTTAGAAGTGACTTAAGGTGACTTGATCAAGAACTTATTAAGAAACTTGAGGATAACTTGAAGATAACTTGAGTAAGAACTTAGAAGTGACTTAAGGTGACTTGATCAAGAACTTATTAAGAACTTGAGGAGACTTGATTAAGAACTTAATTAAAGAACACTCCCCCAAGAGCAGCTTAAAAAATTCTCACTTCCTATTTCTAGACTATTCTAGAAAAGTGCAGGAAAAGAACACTTACTTAAACTTTGGTCCACTTGTAGGCGTCTGTAGTTCTTTTGTTAGCTGCAATAATGCTTTGTCTACATCATCATCATACTTAGCCATAGATCACAACAACGTTCAGCTCAAGCTTTGCTAAACAAGACTGTTACAAACTGTGTAATGCAGGTTGGTTTTACCTCTTTAATGCGTTAATGCGCATGCCCAGTGGAATCAAGTCTACTGAGCGTGCGCAGCGAGCAGCCGGCTGGAGGTAAAGCATTGACAACTAATTGACTGTGTGCTGTGTTCTGTGTAAACAAAGACCTTTTGTCTGTGCCAAGTCGTAAGACCCTTAGCATAAATTAAGTGATCAGTGTCGGCCTAATGACGGGTCCTCTGTATTCTGGTAGTGTGCAAATTTTCTTCCTTAAGCAGGCCTAGTGTTTATCTGTCTGTTTGTCTGTCTGTTTATTTACTTCGTTTTATAAGATTTATCATGCTAGGATAAGTGTGTGGATTTAAAAGACTTTAGAGACCAATTAAAGACAGAGACGCATTTGATGAATGTATGAGCGAAAATGAGTTATTGAAAATGATCAGGAAAAACACAGGATTAAGCAAAAACTAAAATCTGAAAAATTTAGTAAATTAGTATTGAAAACGGATAACCCTACACAGTATGTTTGTTTGTAAAAAATCGTTATTTTTTGGTTATAGAAGTCTTACTTGTCAGAGAACTATAAAACACAGGGTTTAGAGTCAGCCGCCCGAAACTTGTTGGGGGTGGGTGGGCTAGACCCGTGTTTTATAGTTCTCCCTGTGCCGAGTCGGTGTCGTCTTTGTTGGCAGCCACTTCAGCCAGTGCAGAACTGGTGTGGTTGAACGTCTGTTTGTCCAGGTTGGTGATTTGTTAGGTTCATGGTGGTGTTGTTCGTCATGTTGTCTTGTATTATGGCGAGTTGTACTGTAGTTGTCTCATGTTATGTTTAGTTGTATTATGTTTTTTGCGTATACTGGTTGTCTGGTATGATGTCATCTTGGGTTTTGTGATTGAAACTTCTTGTCAGCCGGTTTGTGTTGTTACTTTTTTCTGTATATTCTGTAAGTAGTGTACATAGTGGTTCCTGAGTTCGATTGTCATGTGACAGCTTGGCTAGACAATGTGGGTTCGATATAATAACCGTTGATGGACGGTGATGTAGATGTTGTTTGTGGTTATTTCATGTAAATATCAGTGGGTTCAATAAGAAGGTAATATGAGGTTGCATTTTGTTGAGGATCATAATATGAGTCAGGTGCAGATGTGTCTGCGTGAATCGTAAAGGGATTGTGCTCAATTTCAGTTGTAAATAGTAGTAGTTCGTTGAAATTAACGATTTCGGGTTGACCTGCACAGCATTGGAATCGGTTAACTGTGCAGTAGGGCCAAGCTAATTGGTAGTCGAGTGGTTTATACTGATACGTGTGATTATTCAACTTATATTGTGTCTTCTCACTTTCGTTTCGAGTCATGGGTTCCCACCGGGTGTCGTGGCCCTGGGAACGTATGGTGGACC
>JAFLJL010007384.1:0-10173 GCA_018398815.1 Conus ventricosus | reverse complement strand
TTCCCATTGTGTGAGGGAAAGCAGTACCTTGCCATTGTGTGGAGTGGAAACCTGCCTTGTGGGAAGCACCAGTGTGGAGGTGAGAAAGCAGTGCCTGCATTGTGTGAGGGAAAGCAGTGCCTTGCCATTGTGTGGAGTGGAAAGCATGCCTTGCCATTGGGGATGTTGGAGTGGAAAGCATGCCTGCCATTGGTCCTTGCCTTGTGTGGAGGGGAAAGCAGTGCCTTGCCATTGTGTGGAGAGGATAGCAGTGCTTTGCCATTGTGTGGAGGGGAAAGCAGTGCCTTGCCATTGTGTGGAGGGGAAAGCAATGCCTGCCATTGTGTGGAGGGGAAAAGCAGTGCCTTGCCATTGTGTGGAGAGTGATAGCAGTGCCTTGCCATTGTGTGGAGGGAAAGCGTGCCTTGCCATTGTGTGGAGGGGAAAGCAATGCCTTGCCATTGTGTGGAGAGTGAAAGCAGTGCCTTGCCATTGTGTGGAATGGAAGCAGTGCCTGCCATTGTGTGGAGTGGAAAGCAGTACCTTGCCATTATGTGGAAATTAAAGAAGTTCATCAAGTTTTGATGTATGTGTTGCTGACAGAATACGCCTGCTCCCGTACTTGAACTCTGGATACGCTAAAAAAAAATACCTTTTTTGATAACGTTTTCATTGAACTCAAAGAAAAAACACTTTCACAAGAGTCTTTTTCACATTGATAATGGCATTGATAATGGCATGCTGTCTGATTTATATTTGAATTGTTTTTTCATACCATTTCTATTAGATACTATATGTCTCGATGTATTTTACAGTGTCAAGTTTGCTCCTAGAAGTAGCTGCTACTTAGTACTCCTTGAATTAGGGTGTACGCTCTGGGTATTTTAACTTCTACGCTTTTCTTGAATCTTGCTTCCTTTCATGGGGCACTTTAAACTGGTTTATGTCTTCACTGTAAAGATATGGAAGGATGCAAATAATTCAGGATAGACTTCAACTAGGGTTTGCTTCAACTTTAACATGATAAGATATTTAAATGTAATTAATAGCGAACCGCCAGAAAACGCAGGCAAACAAATCACAAGACAAAACATGACGAGTTTCGACCTCTTAGGTCTTCTTCAGGCAAGATACAAAACACTCAGGACAACGAAAATGAACGAGCAATCACTTAACTTCATTCACTTCAGCGCAAGATGGGCGTTGAATGAAAAATGGGGAGTTTGTATTATACTCCCTGTTTGGCTAGTATACTTACCATGTCAGACAATAGCATTCACGGCAGTTAGTCAGCTCTGCCAGGCCGAAGTTTTTGTGTGGCTAATGCAGTAATAAGACAGTCACGTGATGCCCACCCGCTTCCGCCGTAGGAAGAAGCCAGTGTCAACCTCCCGTACCTCATTCATCGAGGCCTGCGCGCAAGGTAACCCCAGAACCTTGGCGCTAGTGGGGAAGGCAGGGCGGGCATTAGAGTCTGACATGGTAAGTATACTAGCCAAACAGGGAGTATAATACAAACTCCCCATTTTGGCGTCATATACTGTACCATGTCAGACAATAGCAGAATTCATAGGAAAAGGAGGAGGGCGAGTGCCCTAGTGGCTCCTGGGTTACCCGATATGGATGCATTAGCCGCCACAAAGGATATCCCATTAGAACCATCAGCCTGGTCATGCGGATGTCCCTTAAATAAAATTTTATGAAGGGATTTTCCGAACGCCAGAAGGCTGCCTCCTGGAGGTGGCGCATGGGAACAGAGTGCTGGAATGCTGCCGAAGCGGCGAGCGCTCTGAGCTCATGAGCCGGGGGGACAAGACGGGGAGGTCTTGGATGCTGGGGATAGGCCGTTCTGACCGTCTTGGAGAGCCACCTAGAGACAGTGCCAGCTGAGAGGTCTTCCGTGTTACTGGGGTTGATGGAAATAAGGAGACGTCTTTGCGAAAACGCGCCTGGGGCGCGAGCGTTCCAGTAGTGTGTTAGACCTCGAGAGGGGCAAAGGGCTATGTCCGAAGAGGTGTCTCTCCCTAGTGTATCCGCCAGCGGGCGATGACGAGGTAAGGAGAGGCACTACCGGGTTCCTGGTTCTTAGCTAGGAATTCGGGAAGGAACTTAAGAGAGACGGAGCCGTCTCTGTGGAAGGCAATGTCTCTGGGGTCCCCGCTAAGGGCATGGATCTCGCCTCGCCTTCTGGCGGAAAGCGAGGGGCGAGGAGGAAGGTAGTCTTCATAGACAGAAGGTCGAAGGGAATGGAGGAGACAGGCTCAAAGGGGGGTTTCCTGAGGACGTCAAGTAAGTGAAGAGGTCCCAAAGGGGAACACGTCTAGGGGATTGGGCCTCACGAAGAGCAGCCCCTCTGGAGATCTGTCTGAGAAGGAAGTCATTCTCAAGTGAAGGTCCGCCCATTTGGCGGATGGTCGTGCAGATGGCCCGACCTGTAGCCCCGGATGGAGCTAGCAGAGAGGTTAAGGTGGGACGGAATTTCCTATCTGGATATTGGAGGGGCGATTGTGAGAGACAGAATTGTCTTCGCACCATGAGACCCATTTCCTCCATCTGTAAATGTAAAGGGACTCTGTGCTAGCTCTGCGAGAGGACATGGCTAGGTCTCGGAGTTCCTGAGAGGCCCCAGCGATAGAGAGGATATTGAGGACGGACTGGGACCTGTCCGTTCGAGAGGTGGATCTAGCTGCTCGCAACCGGGCTGGCACAGAAGCCAGGCGTGGAGGCGAAGCATCTGGGGATTGGCGTGAGGGAGACCCGAACGGGGTTGCCTGAGCATGTCCCACCTGGTGTTCAACCGAAGAGGGGGTGCGTGAGTGAGGGACTTGAGGTCCGGTAAACCAGGACTGAGTGGGCCACCACGGGGCTATGAGAATGAGCCTGGGTCTCTCGAGTCTCGCCTTCCTGATCCCCTTGTGGAGGATCGGGAAGCGAGGGAAGGCGTAAGCTATGAGGCCGGACCAGGGAAGGGATAGGGGGCGTCGATGGAGGAAGCCCGGGGGTTCGAGACCGGAGACACATACACTGGCAGACGATAGTTGAACCGTGTGGCAGACAGGTCGATCATGGGTCTGAACCAATGTTCCCACACGGTTGTTGGGTATGCCTGCTGAGGGTCCATTCCGTGTGGAGGACAGACTTGGAGAGGCTGAGAGTGTCTGCCAGGATATTGTGTGTCCCTGCTATGTGTCTCGCGCGAAGGGTGACCCCCTGCGTGTGACACCAGTGGAGGAGGGCCTCTGTACGGAGGGGAGAGGCCGATGGAGTGTGCCCCCCCCCCCCCCTTTGTTGATGTAACAAGCTACCGAAGTGTTGTCCGTGAAAGGAGAACGAGAATCGGTGGGAGACTATGGACTGGAAGTGGAGGAGGGCGAGCCTGACCGCTTC
The DNA here is from genome assembly GCA_018398815.1 of Conus ventricosus. Lineage (NCBI taxonomy): Eukaryota > Metazoa > Mollusca > Gastropoda > Neogastropoda > Conidae > Conus > Conus ventricosus. Next base: position 6,807 of record JAFLJL010007384.1, on the reverse strand, counting down.
CAGTTCCAAGATGTTGATTGTGAAGACGAGCAGTCAGAGGATCCCAAACCCCCGAGGCGTGATGCTCTCCAAATGGGCCCCCAGCCCGAGTTGGAGGCGTCTGTGTAAAGTTCCAGGGCCTGGGAAGGGAGGGAGATGGGAACTCCGGGGGCCAGGGTGGATGGGCTGAGCCACTCCTCCGTGGCCCAAACGAACCAAGGCCCTAGGGGAATGGTCTGGTTCCAGCTGTCGTTGGTCTGGGACCAATGACGGCGGAACTCCCTCTGAAGCTGTCGCTTGGGAACTCTGCCTAGGGGAATGAAAGGAGACAGGGACTCCATCATCCCCAGAAGGGACGAAAGTGTCCTTGCCGAAGTAAGGGGAGAGAGTCAAAGGTGGGAGATGAGGTCCACTAGGCGAGCGGAACTCTCTGGGGTCGGGGAGACTACCATGGAGGTGGTGTCGAAGCTCATGCCCAGAGAGGTGAATCGCTGACTGGGCGAGAGCTCGCATTTGGAGGGGTTGGTGACGAACCCCAGAGAGGAACAAAGGTGTAGTAGTTTGGAGGTATGGGATTGGGCCTGGGCCTAGTGGGAGCCCGAGTTGGAGGGGTAGTGTAGAGGTTGAACTAGTGTCACTCTCCCTACCCATCAGCTTGAAAGACTGGAAACACGAACGCGCTTGTAAAAAGATACTGAGCCACGCGCTTGTGTGGCCATAGTCAGCATGAGTGTGTTGTTTTCGAGCCCATAGATGCCAAATGAGGCGATCTTTTGCACACTGAACATAGAACGTAATGTTGTTTTGGGGATCCTTAGCAACCAGTACTGCTTACCTTGACCCCAGGTCCTGAAAATGCACACTTTCCTGACATATCGATTGCCTGAGCACCGACGGGAAAATGGCGGAAGCAAGTATCGCGTCTTGACGCGAAACGAGACTATGGGAAACTAGGACGAGACCTTGAGAAAAATCAATACTTCAATGCGAGCGTCGTCTGCTAGGCTAGGCCGTTTGTCGGAACCCATTGCGAGCAGATTTCAGTGCAAGTACAGACTGCTTCCAGTTCTACTGGAACCCTGATCTTGCAGACGAGACGTAGGTAGCGTCTTGAAATAGGAGTATAAGGATGGAGTCCCCATGGGCGACTCCCCAGTTACCTCCGGGACCGTGTCTGCTGGCAGAGAGGGGATATTAGGGCGTTTGGCGGGCCGTGCGGTGTGGGCAGTGGACTGCCTGGGATAGGGTTTGAGCGGGAGTCAGTCTCCTGGTATCGCAGTCGAATAGCTGCCGAACAGCGACTGGTCCTGCCCAGGGATGCACCGCAAGGCCGACTTGAGCGCCTGGGAGGGGTTGGTACCGTGACAGCACGGCCTGAGAGATTGGCCTGTGATAGTACAGCATCTCTCACTGCCAACAGGCAGTTAAAGTGACTCCTGGCTGCGCTGTCCGCCTCAGCCGAAAGGTGATGCGATATCTTGTGAATAAGAAAGCGCATCAGGGGGTCGCCAAACAAGCTAGAGTCTGTCTCAGTGTCGTCAGCGTCTGAAGACACAGAGGCAGTGCCGTAGTCCTTGAGGAAAACTCCTACTGGAGCTGCGTTAGGGGCTGACAAGAAGTCAATCCCCGGCGGGGGAAGGCCTGTGCACCCCTGGCGAAAGATGCCGATCTGTCCCACAAGGGATGAGGGTCTGGGGGGCGACTATCCTTGGCCGTGATAGCTGGGCAGGGAGGAACCCGGCGTAACAGAAAAGGAGAAAATGTTGTCAGAGGGAGGGGATTCCTTAACAACAAGATCTGGGCGCCAGCTTTCCAAGGTGGAAAAGTCACCAGACTGGGGGAGGGAGCCCTCAACCCCGTCCTCAGGCTGTGGGTCAGTGTTCCTGAAAGGGATGTTCAGATCCACCTTCAGGGGGCCAGGACAGGGGTGCGTGGGAGTCCCGCCCTCGTTGGGTAGTGGGGGAATACGAGACGGGTCCCTGGTGGCTCCATACTCGGCAGGCAGACTAGGGGATCGCCGATCGGACAGCGCCCGAGAGGGAGGGGGACCCAGGTCGATCCAGCTGAAAGAAGCCGGATGCCACATGCGACCGAAGATGGAGTCAGAATGGGTGTCAGCCCTAAGCCACTGGTTCCTCTCGGGGGCATGGAGCCACCGGTCCCCGGGGAGTACGCAGGGCTGTGGCGGCCCTGGGGCAGGGTTTCCTCGGGGACCCGGGTAACCTGGGGCACCATGAGGTGGGTAGCGAGAAGGCGAGCTCTCTCGTACCCGCCCCGGGGAGAGCACTGCCTCCTGCGTCTCCGGGTGCGGTCCATGCCGGCCCCCTGCATGGCAGGGTGGCCGGTGGGGGCATGGTAGCCGAGCCCCCTGGCCGCGTGGAAGCGGACTGGGAAGGCTGCAGTGACGAGACCACCTCAAGGGACCAAAGGTTATCCCCTAGTCCCGCTGGTCGATCCTCCCCCCGGAGGAACGGGACTGCAGACGTTGCCCAATAGGGGAGCGAAAAGAAGTCCGCTCCCCAACGTCCTGTAACCCCTAGGGGAAAGTGCGACAGTCGATCGGGGTGGTGTTCGACCGTCGGGGGTGAGGGCGCAGATCCGACCTAGTCGATGCCTGCGTCCCTGACCCGGAGTTATGGTCAGTGGGGGAGACCCACCAAAGACGTGCCCACAACTCCTCCACCGGAGTGATGACGCTCCTCGTGTCAGAGTGGTGGCTGCACTCGGACACGGTTGGGGGAGAGCGTGATGGGACAGCGTGACGGTAGTGGGGGGCAAGCTAACGCCACGAGTCTCATCTGATCGAGTGACGGGCGGTGATTCCGGCCGCGAGTCGTCACCTGTGCCGGTCCGCGCCTCTGTAAGGTTCCCCGGGGGCCGAGGGTCGCGGGACGCAGCCTGATAGGAGAGTCTCTGTGTGCGACCGAAGGCGAACAGGCGATTTGGCCAGGGAGCGGGAAGATTTTGAACGGGCAGGTCCTTTCAGGGGAGCCTTGCCTTTGGATTTCTACAGTGTAGAAAGAAAAACCGTTGGCAATAAAGGCCGATTGCCTGTTCGCTTCCGAACGCAACGATCGTGTGTCCGCCGGACGGGCAGAGGAGGTATCGTAACGATGGTCCCGCGTCCCCTGCGCGGAACCCTCCTCCACACCGGCAGTACGCTCATCATAGGTGCGAGCGGATTGTCCCCTGGAATCGACATGCGGGTCCTCCGGGGCAAGGGAGCGACTCCCGAACAGAGGAGAGGCTCGACCCGTTAATGTCCTTCACCATGTTGGGCACTGGTGGCGAGACAATCACGGAACGCACGATCGCAAAGAGGAGACAAAGAGGTGGATCGAGGGATAGAAAAGAGCTCGAACCACCTCGTGAGGGGCACTGGGAGTGCGGTAAATGAAGATGAAAACGCGAAGTGCCGAGAAGAAAAGCACAAACGCGAGAAACATGTGATCGAATAACTAATGTTACTAATGGGGTACTACTAAGTGTGCACAAGTTGGTAGATCAAGAGATCGCAAGACAATCTCTATACCTGTAATAATGATAAATAAGGTACAGGAAAATGAGCCCGGGAAGCCGAGTACCGCCAAACAAGGTGTGTGAGGTCAGGCAACATGGCGGAGACGGCAACCGGCGTGGCACAATCGAAGATGGCGGATCGATTGACCGAGAAGGGATCGATCGTCAAGAGTGACGCGCAATGGCGCACAAGAGTAAATACCCCAGGTGTACCTTGTAAATAATGCTAAGGAGGTACTAATAAAATGTGCACCAGTTAGTAGATGAGGAGATCGTTTACCAGTGATAAATTTGGTACACATAAATGCGCACCAGTGGGCAGATCAAGAGGTCGTACTTTCGAATATCGAAGAACGGAAGGCGAAGTCGCGAGTGCCGAGACAAAGGCACAAAGGCGAGGATGGCGCGGTTAAATAGGTAAATAAAGCGCACCAAACCAAAGCCCCACCGGTTCAAGAGTAAAAGGGTGAAGCGAGCAAGCCACAACAAATAAGCAAACACAAAGCTATCTTAACACAACGGCAAAGAGAAGGCGAGACAGAGCACAAGACTTATCTTGCTTGGACGGCAGGCCGAGAGAGAATGAGGTACGGGAGGTTGACACTGGCTTCTTCCTACGGCGGAAGCGGGTGGGCATCACGTGACTGTCTTATTACTGCATTAGCCACACAAAAACTTCGGCCTGGCAGAGCTGACTAACTGCCGTGAATGCTATTGTCTGACATGGTACAGTATATGACGCCAAACGAGGCTGTCAGGAAGGAGATAATGTGTGGGTTGAGGTAGCAATTATGATAATTATATTACTTATAGGAAACAATGATAACAGTAATGATGATGATCAAAATATTGAAAAATGATAAAAAACAGGACTACTACTACTCTTGGTGATAGTATGGCAATAGCAGCTGTAGTATGGGAGAAAGGAGAGTGGGGTTAGAGGCTTATTAAACAGCACGGTTGCCATGGCAACGGTCTTAGTGGTGATGGCGATGGTGATGTTTATGGTAGTGTTGGCAATATCAGTAATAACAATCGTATTGATAATAATGATGATGATGCTAACAACTATTCCAACGGTAATGGTAATAATAGTATTGATAATAAAAGCATGATACAGAAATATGATTTTTGAAAAAAAGAAAAGAAAAGAAAAGAAAAAGGAACCCCAAAAATTGTAACTACAACATTGATTAATAGTAATGATAATAATAGTACTAATACTATATTAATGGGAGGGAGGGGGTGAAAGGAAATGATAAGATGGATCAACTTGGAAGTGGGCATTGCAATGGGCTGTGCAATTTCCCCAATACTGTTCGTGTTGGCAATGGAAGTCATCTTGAAAGCAGCAGCAAGCAACGCAAGACAAACAGACCTTGGCGATGGATACAAGGTGCCCCTCTCAAGGCCTTCATGGATGACACTACAGTGATTTCATCAAGAGAAGACGAGACACGCCATGTGTGGAGTGGCTGGACGACATAGCTGCCTCATCCAGAATGAAATTCAAGCCAAAGAAATCACGGAGTCTCTCACTGAGGAAAGGAAACGTGACCGAATCTGTGGTCTTCGGTGTTGCCAACCAGGCCATTCCAACAGTCACAGAAGAGCCCGTCAAGAGCCTTGAAAGATGGTATGATGAACGCTGAAAGACACACAAAGAGCAAAAGAAACCAAACAAATGTCGGAAGAAGGCTTGGAGACCATTGACCAGTGTGGGCTCCCTGACAATACAAGGTCTGGTGTCTGCAGCTCATGCTGATACCAAAGCTCCTATGGCCTCTGATGATATACGACATCTGCACCAGCATAGTGGAGGCAATGGAAGCAAAATCAACAAGTTCACAAGGAAATGGCTTGGTGTCCCACCCTGTCTGACTGACATAGCGCTGTACTGTCGCCAAGCAAAGCTCAAACTACCACTGAAATCCATCCTGGAGGAATACAAAGCAGGGAAGATCAGACTTCAAAGCATGCTGGAGGACTCAGGAGACAAGGTGGTAGAAGCAATCAAGCCCCAGCTGAAGACAGGCGGAAAATGGAAAGTTCAAGAGACGTTTGGATTCTACACAAGAAAGTCTCAAGATCAGAGAAATAACAGGACACACACAGACCAACAGACAAGGACTGGGGGTGACCAAACTGAATGGTGGTCAAAGGCCAAAGGAAAAGCCCAAAGAGACATGATAAATTCAGGAGATGAGAAAAGAAAAAAAACAAAAAAGACTCTAAAAAGCAGTCCAGCAGAGCCAGCAAGAGCAATGGACAACGTGGGAGAATGCACTCCAAAGAAGATTCACTTGGAATGACATTTGGCACATGGCCCCTCTCAGGATCAGCTTCATTCTCAGATCTGCATATGACCTTCTGCCCTCAAATACAAACCTGGTGAAGTGGGGAAAACAGACGATCCTGCATGCCCCCTCTGCCATGAAAAACAAACAGTGGAGCATGTCCTAAGCTCATGTAAAGTAGCCCTGGCTCAAGGAAGGTACACATGGAGGCACAACCAAGTGCTCAAAGAGATTGTACAAATGTCTGGGCTAGTACCAACATCACAAAAGGGACAATCAGGACTCCAAAAGCACCTGCAACATTCTTCACGGCAGGAGGCAGCAAATCATGGCCAAGAACAACAGTGCCACTCGGAACATGCAGGCAGAGTCTGCTGGACGGGGCAGATGACTAGGAGTGCACTGCAGACCTCCCAGAATGGAAGAGTCACCCAGAGGTCATCAACAAGAGTGGCATGAGACCAGACATAGTAGTCCACTCTCAGTCAACCAAGCAGCTGATCATGATCGAGCTCACGGTGCCATATGAGAACAGAATGGAGGCAGCTCAAATGTACAAGACTGAAAAGTATGCTGATCTGGCAAACAGCCTGAGGAGAGAAGGCTATCAGGTCAAAGTCCTCACTGCAGACGTCTGCATACAGCCTCATGAAACAGCTCTCAGTTGCAGGGAGGGAAGAAAAACAGAGCAGCCCTGAAAGCAATGGCAGAAGCAGCAGAGAGGGGTTCAAGCTGGATCTGGTCAAGGAGGAACAAACGTGAACTTCATAAGGCTTAAATTTCTCACAAATATCAGGTGTCCCAGTGGCTCAGTGGTTAGGGTGCGAAAAAGAGCATCCAGAGGTCATGGTTTGAATCCCAGCCTGGCTCGTCCCAAGATGGGAAAAAAGGGGGCCCGCAGAGGGACATCCGGAGTCATGAACCCGGGGGTGGCCCAACCCCTCCCCCCCCCCCCCCCCCCCCCCCCCCCCCCCCCCCCCCCCCCCACCCCCCCCCCCCCCCCCCCCCCCCC
>JAFLJL010007383.1:0-13373 GCA_018398815.1 Conus ventricosus | reverse complement strand
AACCCAGTATGCGCGCTTATGCAGTTGTTGGAATGTGACCCGGTTTAATTAATCTTGAAAGTGTGTGAACATTGCAGAATTGTTGTAGTTGTGTGCATCTATATCAGTGATTGGTCTGTCACTGTGTTGCAAAATTGTAGTTTTGGGCATTCTATATCAGTGATTGGTCTGTCACTGTGTTACAAAATTGTAGTTTTGGGCATTCTTTATTGGTGTTTGGTTCGTCATTGTGTCGGAGTTCATTCCTGGTTGCTGGCTTGTGCATGAGCCGGTAAGTGAATTTGTTGAGTAAGTCTCGGATTCACAGTGTCCTGTTGGGCCAATAGCCAAGGTGTTATCGGTCGTGTGGGTTGTATTGCACGGTAGCGATGCATCGCACCAGGCTGGGCACATTGGGATTTGACCCAAATTAAGGTTAGACATTAATTAATTTCATGACCTTGTGTTAGTTTGGTTGTGCAGGGGGTGTGTGTGACTAGAAATTTGTGTGCGAATGGGGTTAAGTGGTTGAATGTTTGAGTTTGAGAGAAAGTGATTGTGTGGGTAGTAAGTGGAATATTCAGTGTTATGGACCCGGTGTCGTGGTTTGAATGAAGTTATACATGTGTGAACTGTTCATCTGGTTTTGGACTGCTTATTTGAGTTGGGGAGTTAGGTATTGTAGGTCTGTAAGTCTGTCTGTCCCTCCTAGTTAGTTCAGGTCTTAGTGAGCCTGACAGCAAAGTCATGGATATCGTGTACGTCCGTAGACTGAAGAGAGAGAGAGAGAGAGAGAGAGAGAGAGAGAGAGAGAGAGAGAGAGAGAGAGAGAGGAGAGAGAGAGAGAGAGACATATAGAGAGACAGACAGAGAAAGAGAGTGATTGTAGGTTGCAGGCGTGTGTGTATCAACACCACCTCCACATACATCGCCCACTTTTCGACCACCGTCCACGACCAGAACGCTGTACTGAAACCCTGCCGGAACTTGCGTCACCGCTCCCATGATGCCCCAGTAGACGGCAGTGCCCTTGACGTCATGCCAAAGGGAGGTCACCGTGAAGCTGCTGGACGGTCCCATGGCGATGGCGTTGTTGTTGTGGTCAAAGAGAACGAGAGGACCTGACCCCTGCCGACCTCCGTACACCATGGCGCTCCCGTTCTCCCACCTGGTCATAGGGCACAGGGGTGGTGAGGGTTCTCGAGAGAAAGAACGGGGAGGGGGGAGGAAGGAGAGAGAGAGGGCGGAGGAGAAAGGGAATGAGAGAGATGGGGGAGGAGAAAGGGAATGAGAGAGAGAGGGGAAAGGAGAGAGAGGGGAGGAGAAAGAGAGAGTAGGGTAAGAGAGAACAAGAGAGAGAGAGAGAGAGAGATGAGAGAGAGAGAGTGAGAGAGAGAGAGAGAGGAGAGGAGAGTGGAAAGAAGAGAGAGAGGGAGGTGCTTAGAAAATTAGACGGATCGATAGGCAGATACATACATAGATGCATGCATACAAACAAAATACATACATACATCATACATACATACTACATACATACATACATACATACATACATACATACATACATACATATGTTGGTATGTGTGACCTCAGCACACTGCAAAGCTTAACAGATAGGACATGTAAGCTACCCCATCCCCTTCAACCCCTACCTTCCAACAGCAGCCTCTAACGAGGACATCCATAGGACATGTAGGCACCCACCACCCCCCCCCCCCCTTCAACCCTACCTTCCAATAGCAGCCTCTAACGAGGACATCCCATAGGACATGTAGGCCACGCCCTCAACTCCTACCTTCCAACAGCAGCCTCTAACGAGGACATCCCATAGGACATGTAGGCCACGCCCCTCAACTCCTACCTTCCAACAGCAGCCTCTAACGAGGACATCCCATAGGACATGTAGGCCACGCCCCTCAACTCCTACTTCCAACAGCAGCTCTAACGGGACATTCCATAGGAGATGTAGGCCACGCCCTCAACTCCTACCTTCCAACAGCAGCCTCTAACGAGGACATTCCATAGGAGATGTAGGCCACGCCCCTCAACTCCTACCTTCCAACAGCAGCTCTAACGAGGACATTCCATAGGAGATGTAGGCCACCCCCACCCCACTCTTCAACTCCTACCTTCCACCAGCAGCCTCTAACGAGGACATTCCATAGGAGATGTAGGCCACCCCCCACCCCACTCTTCAACTCCTACCTTCCAACAGCAGCCTCTAACGAGGACATTCCATAGGAGATGTAGGCCACCCCCCACCCCACTCTTCAACTCCTACCTTCAACAGCAGCCTCTAACGAGGACATTCCATAGGAGATGTAGGCCACCCCCACCCCACTCTTCAACTCCTACCTTCCAACAGCAGCCTCTAACGAGGACATTCCATAGGAGATGTAGGCCACCCCCCACCCCACTCTTCAACTCCTACCTTCCAACAGCAGCCTCTAACGAGGACATTCCATAGGAGATGTAGGCCACCCCCACCCCACTCTTCAACTCCTACCTTCCACCAGCAGCCTCTACGAGGACATTCCATAGGAGATGTAGGCCACCCCCCACCCACTCTTCAACCCCTACTTCCAACAGCAGCCTCTAACGAGGACATTCCATAGGACATGTAGGCCAGGCGGGCAGGTGGGGGGTCGATCTGGAATCCGGGAACCCACTGATGACGTTGTCCGCCGTGCCGCCTTTGGTGAGAGTCAGAGGGTCAGCCTCTGGGTAGGTCTGGAATCAAACCAAGGTTCACATCCGGTGAATATCAAGGTACCAGGATGTAACCAAACCACGGGCTTCACCATCAACCAAGGATGAGAAGAAAAAAGAAAGTCGACGTGAACAAGAAAAAAACGGTTTCTGTGTGAATTTCAGAGTTGTTAGTCATTGTCATCGATCTGTTTTTAAAACCCTCTTTTTCTGTACCCCGCCACTACATTCATTGCTCATTCTTTCTGGCTCCAAAGAACTTTTTGTGCTGTTATTGTTGTTTGTTTTGACGCTGAGCTTTAGTGCTGTCCTATTCAGGCGTCGTCGCGCCAGGCTGATGTGCCTCTGGCACCTATCTGCACCAATCAGAAGACAGCTCTATGAAATACAAGGCGCTGTTTCACTGTCTGCACCAATCAGAAGACAGCTCTATGAAATACAAGGCGCTATGTCATGGACTGAGCGACACAGCAAGAGAACATGGCGCATGTCAGTGACAGAGGAACGTGCAGGGTGACCGAATTGTTCAGAAGCCTTCAGACCTACATCCATACCTATGGCGCATGTCAGTGACAGAGGAACGTGCACGGTGACCGAATTGTTCAGAAGCCTTCAAACCTACATCCATGCCTTGTTCATCCATATGATCTTGTTCACTCCAACGACAAACTACACTGAACTCCACACCTAGGTCATCCATATGATCTTGTTCACTCCAACGACAAACTACACCCCTTTTGTCGAAGATTTCGCATACCTCGAATCTCCATCAACAGTGATGATGAATTTGCCAGAAAGCTGAACTATTGTACAACAGTGTGATGAATTTGTCAGAAAGCTGAACTATTGTACAACAGTGATGATGAATTTGTCAGAAAGCTGAACTATTGTACAACAGTGATGATGAATTTGTCAGAAAGCTGAACTATTGTACAACAGTGATGATGAATTGTCAGAAAGCTGAACTATTGTACAACAGTGATGATGAATTTGTCAGAAAACTGAACTATTGTACAGGAGCAGCCCACACAGCGTGTAACGATCTCAACAATCTCTAACCCTAACCCTAACCCTAACCCTGGTTGGATAAGGTTGCACTGAAATGTGCTATCAACCCTATTACATTGCGCAGCTGCAAACCATGGCACCTGAAAGCTGCCCAAGAGAAGAAGATTGATGCCCTCGATCAAGCTGCTTTCATCATCATCGAAGATCAGGCTACAGACTGGAGCGACTTCCATCATGAAGCTGCTTTCATCATCATCGAAGATCCAGGCTACAGACTGGAGCGACTTCCATCATGAAGAAGAAAAGTGTTCGAAACAAATCTCCCACCGCCACTCTATGCAAAAGTCACAAGAACTATATGAGTGTTCTTCATGATGATGATAATAATAATTATGATAATAAGTATAATAATAATGATAATAATAATAAGAAGAAGAAGAATGAGATGATGATGAGGAGGAGGAGGAGGGAGGAGGGAGAGGAGGAGGAGGAGGAGGAGGATAACTGGCTGGACCATGTAATACATTCCCCTCCCTCCCCCCCACTCCATGTCTTGCCAACCAAGTACTCTGGTGGACACCAGTTGGAAGAAGACGAGGAGGCCAAAGTTTAACTGGTCACGGACCATGCCGCGAAACCTCCAAATTATGCACAGCTGCTGAGGTGACGTCACACAGCTGACCGCGCTGACAGGCTCCGCTAAAAAGAAATCAGCGTTTTCATGTGTCAAAATTACTAGGGGTGGCCGGTTGAGGGGGGGGGGGGGCGTTCTAAATCTGAGTGCCACCTTAATTTTGGACCATAGCGGCAATAACATCATGTTTCTGCATTATCGCTCTTGGCGGGTCTTGGAACCATAGCGGCTATCACACCATGTTTCTGCATTATCGCTCTTGGCGGGTCTTTGAACCATAGCGGCTATCACACCATGTTTCTGCATTATCGCTCTTGGCAGGTCTTTCAGGATGTAGAATTTGTGAAGCAATGATGCCTGGCAACTGCGGCTGTCGCGTGTGCTGCCAGACTGTGTGGGTCTGGGCGTACGCTCAGCTGCTGAAGCAGATTCCAATGATGACACTCCGTCTCTTATGACGTTAGTCGTTGACTTGCTCGTCGTCGTCGTCGTCGTCGTCGTCGTCGTCGTCGTCGTCGTCGTCGTCGTCGTGTGTGTGTGTGTGTGTGTGTGTGTGTGTGTGTGTGTGGTGTGTGTGTGTGTGTGTGTGTGTGTGTGTGTGTCTGTCTGTCTGTCTGTCTGTGTCTGTCTGTGTCTGTGTGTATGCGTGCGTGCGTGCGTGCGTGTGTGTGTGTGTGTGTGTGTGTGTGTGTGTGTGTGTGTGTGTGTGTGTGTGTGTGTGTGTGTTTATGTCACGTTTGTCTTTAGGTGTATCTGTCTGTCTGTCCATCCGTCCGTTTGTCTCTCCGCCCATTCGTCCATCTGTCTGTCTGTCATGCCAGTAGACAACAACAGGTCGAAACGCACTACTTTTGTACTGTCCACTGTTGGTTCCAGTCCTCTGGCGGTCTGTCAACACGACAGGTTATTCTCTGGGTACAACGGGTTTATTCTCTGGGTACAACAGGTTATTCTCTGGGTACAACGGGTTTATTCTCTGGGTACACCAGGTTTATTCTCTGGGTACAACGGGTTTATTCTCTGGGTACACCAGGTTTATTCTCTGGGTACAACGGGTTTATTCTCCGGGTACAACAGTTTTATTCTCTGGGTACACCAGGTTTATTCTCTGGGTACAACGGGTTTATTCTCTGGGTACACCATGTTTATTCTCTGGGTACAACGGGTTTATTCTCCGGGTACAACAGGTTTATTCTGTGGGTACACCAGGTTTATTCTCCGGGTACAACAGGTTTATTCTCTGGGTACACAGGTTTATTCTCCGGGTAGAACAGGTTTATTCTCTGGGTACACCAGGTTTATTCTCCGGTAGAACAGGTTTATTCTCTGGGTACACCAGGTTTATTCTCCGGGTAGAACAGGTTTATTCTCTGGGTACACCAGGTTTATTCTCCGGTAGAACAGGTTTATTCTCAGGGTACACCAGGTTTATTCTCCGGGTACAACAGGTTTATTCTCTGTGTACAACGGGTTTATTTCCGGGTACAACAGGTTTATTCTCTGGGTACAACGGGTTTATTCTCCGGGTACAACAGGTTTATTCTCTGGGTACACCAGGATTATTCTCTGGTACAACAGGCTTATTCTCTGGGTACATCGGGTTTATTCTCTGGGTACACCAGGTTTATTCTCCGGGTACAACAGGTTTATTCTCTGGGTACAACAAGGTTATTATCCGGGTACACCAAGTTTATTCTCCGGGTACAACAGGCTTATTCTCTGGGTACAACAGGTTTATTCTCTGGGTACACCAGGTTTATTCTCCGGGTACAACAGGTTTATTCTCTGGGTACACCAGGTTTATTCTCTGGGTACAACAGGTTTTCAGTGCAGCCGACCTCCCTCCAGGCGACAGGTTATTCTCCGGGTACAACAGGTTTATTCTCTGGGTACACCAGGTTTATTCTCCGGGTACAACAGTTTTATTCTCTGGGTACAACAGGTTATTATCGGGTACACCAAGTTTATTCTCGGTACAACAGGCTTATTCTCTGGGTACAACAGGTTTTTTCTCTGGGTACACCAGGTTTATTCTCCGGGTACAACAGGTTTATTCTCTGGGTACACCAGGTTTATTCTCTGGGTACAACAGGTTTTCAGTGCAGCCGACCTCCCTCCAGGCGACAGGTTATTCTCCGGGTACAACAGGTTTATTTCTGGGTACACCAGGTTTATTCTCTGGGTACAACAGGTTATTCTCTGGGTACAACGGGTTTATTCTCCGGGTACAACAGGTTTATTCTCTGGGTACACAGGTTTATTCTCCGGGTACAACAGGTTTATTCTCTGGGTACACCAGGTTTATTCTCGGGTAAACAGGTTTATTCTCTGGGTACACCAGGTTTATTCTCCGGGTACAACAGGTTTATTCTCTGGGTACACCAGGTTTATTCTCTGGGTACAACGGGTTTATTCTCTGGGTACAACGGGTTTATTCTCTGGGTACACCAGGTTTATTCTCTGGGTACAACAGGTTTCAGTGCAGCCGACCTCCCTCCAGGCGACAGGTTATTCTCTGGGTACAACAGGTTTATTCTCTGGGTACAACAGGTTATTCTCTGGGTACAACAGGTTATTCTCTGGGTACAACAGGTTTTCAGTGCAGCCGACCTCCCTCCAGGCGACAGGTTTATTCTCTGGGCACACAGGTTTTCAGTGCAGCCGCCTTCCCTCCAGGCGACACGTTTATTCTCTGGGTACAACATGTTTATTCTCTGGGTACAACAGGTTTATTCTCTGGTACAGCAGGTTTTCAGTGCAGCCAACTTGCCTCCAGGCTACAGGTTTATTCTCTGGGTACAACAGGTTTTCAGTGCAGCCGACCTCCCTCCAGGCTACAGGTTTATTCTCTGGGTACAACAGGTTTTCAGTGCAGCCGACCTCCCTCCAGGCTACAGGTTTATTCTCTGGGTACAACAGGTTTTCAGTGCAGCCGCCTTCCCTCCAGGCTTACAGGTTTATTCTCTGGGTACAACAGGTTTTCAGTGCAGCCGCCTTCCCTCCAGGCTACAGGTTATTCTCTGGCTACAACAGGTTTTCAGTGCAGCCGACATCTCCAGGCTACAGGTTTATTCTCTGGGCACAACAGGTTTTCAGTGCAGCCGACCTCCCTCCAGGCTACAGGTTATTCTCTGGGCACAACAGGTTTTCAGTGCAGCCGACCTCCCTCCAGGCGACAGGTTTATTCTCTGGGTAAAACAGGTTTTCAGTGCAGCCGACCTCCCTCCCGGCGACAGGTTATTCTCTGGGTACAACAGGTTTTCAGTGCAGCCGACCTCCCTCCAGGCTACAGGTTTATTCTCTGGGTACAACAGGTTTCAGTGCAGCCGACCTCCCTCCGGCGACAGGTTTATTCTCTGGGTACAACAGGTTTTCACTGCAGCCGACCTCCTCCAGGCTACAGGTTTATTCTCTGGGTACAAAGGTTTTCAGTGCAGCCGACCTCCTCCAGGCTACATGTTATTCTCTGGGTACAACAGGTTTTCAGTGCAGCCGACCTCCCTCCAGGCTACAGGTTATTCTCTGGGTACAACAGGTTTTCAGTGCAGCCGAACCTCCTCCAGGCTACAGGTTTATTCTCTGGGTACAACAGGTTTTCAGTGCAGCCGACCTCCCTCCAGGCGACAGGTTTATTCTCTGGGTACAACAGGTTTTCAGTGCAGCGACTTCCCTCCAGGCTACAGGTTTATCCCTGGGTACAACAGGTTTCAGTGCAGCCGACCTCCTCCAGGCTACAGGTTTATTCTCTGGGTACAACAGGTTTTCAGTGCAGCCGACCTCCCTCCAGCTACAGGTTATTCTCTGGGTACAACAGGTTTTCAGTGCAGCCGACCTCCCTCCAGGCGACAGGTTTATTCTCTGGGCACAACAGGTTTTCAGTGCAGCCGTCCTTCCTCCAGGCGACAGGTTTATTCTCTGGGTACAACGGGTTTGTTCTCTGGGTACAACAGGTTTTCAGTGCAGCCGACTTCCTCCAGACGACAGGTTATTCTCTGGGTACAACAGGTTTTCAGTGCAGCCGACCTCCCTCCAGGCGACAGGTTTATTCTCTGGGTACAACAGGTTTATTCTCTGGGTACAACGGGTTTATTCTCTGGGTACAACAGGTTTTCAGTGCAGCCGACATCTCCGGCGACAGGTTTATTCTCTGGGCACAACAGGTTTTCAGTGCAGGCGACATCTCCAGGCTGGAGGACAATGGCAGCCTCAGACAGCATGGCACGACGGTGAAGCAATCCACCCCACCCCACCCCCACCCCATCCACACAACACGGGCACCGCCTGGTGTGGACCATAGGACGGTAAGGACACGGGCACCGCCTGGTGTGGACCATAGGACGGTAAGGACATGGGCACCGCCTGGTGCTGGTGTGGACCACAGGGAGGTAAGGACATGGGCACCGCCTGGTGTGGACCACAGGGAGGTAAGGACATGGACACTGCCTGGTGTGGACCACAGGGAGGTAAGGACATGAGCACCGCCTGGTGGGGACCACAGGGAGGTAAGGACATGGACACCGCCTGGTGTGGACCACAGGGCGGTAAGGACATGGGCACCGCCTGTGTGGACCACAGAGAGGTAAGGACATGCCACAGGAGTTCGGATCACTTCGTCCACAACGGTGAAGGAGGATAGGGGAGAGAGAGGTAGGGCCAGGTGTGGGGTGAAGGGTAGGGTTTGGAGACAGGGAGAAAATGGCGGGGGGGGGGGGGGGGGACGCGGTGCAGAGGGTTAAAATTCCTTTAAATGTCTAAACTGTCGCTATACCGAAGTCGCTCGTCAATATAATTCATCGGCAGGGGGAGGGGGGAGAGGAGGGGGGGGGTTGAAGCGGGAAACGCGGCAGATAACATTTTGTTTACCAAAATCTTGGTTGAAAATAAACTAAGGCAGGAAACAGTAAACAACAATGAACAATAAACAAGTAGGTTTAACTCTTGCTCCCATATAGAAAACTTAACACAGAGTAACTTTTATTCAAGACGCACAGCCTTTTAAACTTGAAGAAAGTCCGACAAATACAAAGACGGACAATCTAATAGTGGGGCTGTTGGATTCTTTTTTGAACCCTTGGTGGTGAAACACCACAGTATTAGCGACTGTGGTGTGTCTCTATTTGACGCCAGGAGCACAGACACAATCAGCCGCGTCTCCTTGATGAGTCCGATCCAGCGGACGAAAGGCCTAGGAGCAGGCAATGCAAATAGATCTGCCTTCGAGGGGGATTACGATGTTCTCTCATGCAGCTAGTGAAGAGTTTTTATATTTATATTTTCTTACTTTTATGTTCCCATTTTCTTCATCTTCAACCCAAATCATTACTGTGATGACGGAGGGCTGTTGGCCTGCGCTTGTTTTTCCCCCACTATTAGATTGTTCATCTATGTGTTTGTCTGACTTTATTCAAGTTTAAAAGGCTGTGCCAGTCTTGAATAGAAGTTACGCTGTGTTAGGTTTTCTTATGGGAGCAAGAGTTACCCTACATGTTTATTGTTACTAAAATCTTGGTAAGTGGGATACCTGAAGGTACGGGGGGGGGGGGGGTGGAGGTCTGGGGAAGGGTTCGAAGGAGAGAGATGGGAGAGGGTGTGACAATAGACTTGACTCTCTTTTGCGAGCTAAACTGATGGAGGGAGAACGGAGGAGAAGTCGCAAGCCGGGGGAGGGGGGGTGGAGGGAGGAAGGAGAGCAAAGCTGGAATGGGACGGGGTGAGGAAGGTGTGGGGGGAGGGGGTTGTTATTCACATATAGATGTTGTTAGTGTTTATATTATTGTTGCTGGTAGTGTTAATGCTGCTGCTGTTACAACATCAACTGCTGTTGCTTCCGAATGCATAGATACTGTTGGAATTAATACTTCTAAGTTTTAGCTACTACTACGACGACCGACGACGACGACGACGACTATTACTGGTACTGCTACCGCGGCTGCTGTTGTTGCTGCTGCTGCTGTTGCTGTTGCTACTACTACTACTATTATTTCAACAAAACAAAAATATTAGGGTTTTGCCGAAATTTTTTGCAACTGTGGGGGGAAGGGGGGTTAGGGGGAAGGGGGGGGGGGGGGGGGGGGCTACCACGATTTACTTCTTGAAATTACCAATCATAAACAGGGTCCCGTAAAACCACCCACGACCCACCTTATTTTTTTCCCCCGCGTCCCTTGTGATTTCTTTCTTTTAATCATTTAAATTTACACGAAAACCCCAATCTCGCCCGAAGGTGGGCTTTAAATGGACCCCCAAATGGGGTCTTGTTGGCCTCGTAAACAGGTTGTCTTGACTTTTACCCCTTGTCTGTGGCGGTTCACCCTTAAAGGGTTCAAGGTCGAATCGGGGGGAAAAATACGTCTTCATTTTGAGGGATGAAAAAAGGTTTCGGGGGGGGCGGCGTACCCAACACTGTTCCTCCTGCGCGGAGGGTTTGTGGGCCCCCTTTGGGGGGTTGCGTTAAAGGTCAGTTTCTGGGCCGTCACTGCTACAAGATAAAAATAAAAAGAAGAGAAAAAATCACCCAAAATTGCGACGGAAAACAACCAAAAACCCGGGAAAAAAAGTTACAATAACATTTTTAACACCCACACGTGAAATACCAACAAAAACCAGAGTCAGTTGTAAGGTGGGCCCAGGGCGCACAACGTAAAAGTATTTGTAACAAGATCCCCATTTTATCGGTAGAAAAAAAAACATAAACTTGGGATTAACGGTTTTATTTAATTGTTTAAAGGTTTAAATTTAATTTTATTTTTTAAATACGGGATGGATGGATGGATGGTTGGATGGATGGAGGATGGAATGGGGGGAGGGAAAGGATGGATTGTTTTGATTGTTTGATTGTTTTTTTGATTAATTGATTGTTTAAATTTAAATCAAATTTAAAAGAAAGAAGGAAGGAGTGCCCAGGGGAAAAAAGGAAAAAAACCTTTGTTCACAAAAAAAAAGGGAATAAAATAGATGGAAAAAACCCCACAAATTTAGATGATTGAATTCGTGAATATTTGAATCATTATTTAATAAATTCCCCATTTAACAAATAAATTTGATTGTTTTGGGTTGGTTGTTTTGATCGATTGATTGAGGACTTTTTGATTAAATTCGTTTGATTGATTGGGGGGGTTTTGATTGATCGATTGATTGTTTTGCTGGTTGATTAAATCGTTTGTTTTGATTAAAGGGGTTGGGTTTGATCGTTTGATTACAGAAGGAGGGGGGGAAAGGGGGGAAAACACGGGCCCAAAAAGGCAAAAAATTCACGAACGGAGAGAGAGAGAGAGAGAGAGGAGAGGAGAGAGAGGGGAGAGGAGAGGAGGAGAGAAAAAAACGGGGAACGGGAACTGACGGGGACAGACAGACATACAGACACAGAGAGAGACAGCCCGAGAGAAAGAAAGAGAGGACAGACGACAGAGAGAGACGGGGAAGGGACAGAGGGGGAGGAGAGAGAGGAGAAGGCGACAGGGAAAGAGAGAGAGGGGAAAAGGAGGAGAGGGGGAGGGGGGAAAGGAGAGAGAGAGAGAGAGAGACGGGGCCAGAGAGAAAAGGAAGGGAGGGGAAAAGACCCCGAGAGAGGGGGGAGGGGAAGAGAGAGAAAGGAAAACGACGGCCAAAGAGGGGGAGACGGAAAATAGAGAAAAAGAGGAGAGAAAAAAACGGGACAGAGAGACGGGGGGAGGAAAGAGAGAAAAGATAGAAGAGAGAGAGAGAGGGGACAGACAGAAGAAAGACAGAGAGAGGGGGAAAAAGGGGAGACAGACAAATCGGGCGAGGGACGGAGGGAGGAAAGTGGAGAGAGAGAGAGGGAGAAGAGTGAGAGGAGGAGGAGAGGGGCCCGGCAGAGCACGGAGAGAAAGAGCAGGAGAAGGGGGAAAAGGGAGAGCCCATTTTTGGAACACTTTGATATTTTTTTGTCTTTTCCCAAAAAGGTTTTTTAGGGAAAAGGGGGGAAACGGGTTTTTAACTCATTCCTCTTCCTTCACTACAAGAAATTTTTTTCACAGTTATTCCCAATGGTCGGGGGGTTTCCCCAAATCAAAACAAGAAACATTAAGACAGGGAATTTCAAATTTTTCCTTTCTCAGAAAAGAGTCCCCTTTTAAACTTTTACAAAAAAGCAACAAAAATGCCCAAAGAGAGAGAGAGACATGACACTGACAGACACGGGAATTTTGTTTATTGGCATTAGCTTTTTCCAAAGCCTTAGTCCCAAAGGGGGAAAAATTTTTGGAAATGCTTTTATTTTTTTTGCAACGGGGGAAAAGGGAAAAAATTCCCATGCATTTCCCACTTCCTGTTACTTAACCCGCGCCAATTTCCAATCTAGGGAAAACACTCCACACACACAAACACAACACACACACCCACAAAAACCCCAAAACACACCTTAACAAAACCCCAACACACAAAAAACCCCCCAAACACACA
Source organism: Conus ventricosus (assembly GCA_018398815.1). Taxonomy (NCBI): domain Eukaryota; kingdom Metazoa; phylum Mollusca; class Gastropoda; order Neogastropoda; family Conidae; genus Conus; species Conus ventricosus. The sequence goes on along the minus strand of JAFLJL010007383.1, from coordinate 622 downwards.
TACAAAAAATCATCATCATATAAACCCGACTCGCCCCACCCCTTTCGGTATTTTTTCAAGTATTTAAGCGTTCATTGGAACTCAAGAAAATTTCCCGGGAGTGGGTTTTTTGGGTTCTTTTCAGTTTTCTCGCTTTTTTTTTTTTCAGAGCCCACAGAGGAGGGGCCCGGAGAGAAAAAAGAGAGAGGGAGACGAGAGAGACAGACAAAAGACAGAAAGGGGAGAGCTAAACCTTCAAACCCAAAAAAAACCCCCAGACAAAAACGAGTACCAAAGAAGTAAACCGTCGCCATCTTTCTCCCTAGAAAAAAAGGGAGAGACAATGAAACCAGTCCAAAAAAGCAACAAATTGTCGCATTTTTTTTTTAAAGGGTTGGATTTCTCGGAAAAAAAAGGAAGACAAAGTTTTTTCGGTACGGGGGCCAAAGCAGATTATACCCCCAAAAGGCCATAAAGAAGGGTAGGCCACTTTCCCCACCCACTTGTCAGAGTTGTTTAATTTCGACTGCTGTACTTTTAGGGTGGTATTGTGTTCCAACTTTTTTTCAAAATGAAAAAAGGTTTGGGTTTAAGTGCCTTTTGGGGGTGCAAGATGTAAAAATCCAAATTTTTTTTCCCGGAC
>JAFLJL010007381.1:0-7500 GCA_018398815.1 Conus ventricosus | reverse complement strand
CCACACACACACACAAACACAAAAAACGCAAATTTTCTGTTTCCCCGAGGTTTTTGGGAGGGGTTGACAGTTTTTGTTTATTGCTCTTTGGGGCCCCAGCTGGGTTTTTGGCCCAAATGAGCGTGTTGAACCGCCGGGAGAGGAGAGAAAAGAGAGAGGAGAGAGAGGGGGGAGAGAGGAGATTATTAACAGTCGGCTGACAGAAAAAAGAGACAAAAGAGAGGGGAGGGGGAGAGGGGAGAGAGAGAGGAGAGGAGAGATGAAAAGAGGGAGAGGGAGGAGGGAGAGAGGAGAGAGAAAAGGGAGGCAGGGGGAGAGGGAGACAGAAATGTCAATTCCACTTTGTTAAAAAAAAAAAGTTGGGGGGGGGGGGGGGGGGGGGGGGGGGGGGGGGGGGAGGAGAGAGAGAGACAAAAATTTTTGGAAGAGGGCCTATGGGGTCAAAGTTTTCCCAACCCTTCCTAGTATTTCTGAAAATTTAAAATCAACATTTCCAAAACCTAAACGAAGGAAAATTTACCAACCCACGTATATATGACGAGTGTTTTGTGTGTGTGTGTGGGTGTGTGTGTGTGTGTGTGTGTTTTGTGTGTTGTGTGGGTGTGTGTGAGTGCGCGTGTTTTCTGTAGAGAGGGGGAGGGGTGTGTGTGTGTTGCAGTGGGGGTGTGTGTTTTGTGTGTGTGTTTTGTGTGTTTGTGTGTGTGTGTGTGTGTGTGTTTTGTGTGCGTGGGGCGTGGTTTTGTGCTTTCGGGGTTTGTCGGGCGTACGAGTATGTATGTGTGGCCGCATACGCCCCGCGTTTTACTTTGGAGGGGGGGTGGGATGGGGCGTGGAAAAAGGGTTTTGCCTACAGCGTGAAAGTGCGCCCCCTTCCCTGGGAAACCAAACCCTTTCTCCAGCTTCGTATTCCGTCGAACTGTGCTCCCTTTTTAAAAACAGAACCAAAACCCTTCCCTGCGGTTTAGTGTTTCCCCCGATCCCCGATCGCCCAAAAAGAAAGGTCTCCCAAAAACGGTTTCATAAAACACGCGACGAAGGGGGAGAAAAAGGGGGGGAAAAAAAAAAAAAAAAAAAAAACGAAAGAAAGGAAAAGGGAAAGAAAGGGGGGTTTAAAAAAAAAGCTATGAGGTTTTTCCCCAACTTTAGACTATCTTGCAAGGTGATGGGAAAAACTTTGGAGGGGTGGTTCCCTTTTCCCTTTCCACCCCTCTGTCTGTGTGTTTAATGGCTGTCAAAATCATCACCCCCATTTTTCCCCGTCCCTAGTTATCGCCCCCCCCCAAACAACACACACACACACAAACACACCCCACACACACACACACACAAAACACCCCTTTTTTATATATATATGAAAGAAGGTTTCGGCGTTGGGGGGAGGGGGGGGGGAAGGAGGGGAAAAAGGGGACGGGAGGAAGTAAGAAAGAAAACAGACATTAGTAAAGGGAAGAGGGGTCTCACACCTACGCACGCGCGGCTCTCTCTCCTCTTTTGTTCCCTTTTCCCCCCCCCCCCCCCCCAATCCCCTCCCCCCTTCTCTTTCCCCCCCTTCTCTCCCCCCCCCCCCCCTTTTAAAAATCCACACGCCCCACAAAAACACGAAGGATGAAAAAAACCAACCCCAAAAAAAACCTTACAGAGTGTGTAAATGGGTGAGGACGTTGGAAAGGGGGGGGGGGGGGGGGGGGGGAGGAGTGGACGAGGGGTTCATCAGGAAGAGAAAGAAAAAAAAGAAAAAAAAAAAAAAACCCACATTTAATTTTCCCCGGGTCCAAGACGAGTCGTATGAAAGAAAAAAAAAAAAAAGGGAAAAAAAAAAAAAAAAGGAAAAAAAAGAGAAAAAGAAAAAGAAAAAAAGAAGAAGAAGGAGGAGAAAAAAAAAAAGCAAAAAATGGTTTTTAATTTGGGGGCCCGGGCAAAAAACAAAAGAGGGCATTACCCATTTTAAAATAAAAAAAAAAAAAAAAGGGGGGGGGGGGGGTTTTAAAAGGGGGGGCATTGGACGAAGCTGCAGCAAAAAAAAAAACCCCCCCCCCCGAGGGCCCAGGAGGGCGGAAAAAAGGACACAGCGCGGGAAGAAAAAAAAAATAGTCATTTTTTTTCTTGGGGGGTGAAAGGGGGAACAAGGGGGGCTTTTTTTAGGTCCAGGGGGGGTTTAACAAACAGCGTTGGGCTTTTGACCTTGTGGCCCCAACCCCCCAACCCCATACCCCCCATCCCACCCCAAATCTCGTGCCCCCTAACATTTCCCCCTTTTAAATCCCTGGGCAATTTTGGAGTTTTTAAATGACAGAAGGCAGCAGCAGTGAACTGAACGCCGTTGGGGCCGGGTTTTGAAAAAATTTTCAAAAAACAAAGAAAAAGTAGTTTTCCCCACGAAAAAAAAAAAAAAAACGGAAATGTTCTTTAGCCGCCATGTTTTTGTAAGAAATCTATGAACGCTTTGACAGTAGCCAAGTTTGGGTCTATGGTATTGTCATTAGTTCCCTTGGGACAAGGTATAAAAAATGCAAAAAAAAAAAAAGGGGGGAAAAAAAAACTCAAGAAATGATACCAGGGGAGTGGAAAGAGAAAGAGAGAGGGGAGGGGGGAAGACCAGGAGAGAGAGAGAGAAGGGGGAGAGGGGAGATAGGAAAGGGGAGAGAGAGAGAGAGAGAGGGGAGAGAGAGAGACTGGGCGGGGCACCCCAGTGACTTCCCCCTCTTTCTTTGCCCCCCTCCCGGTTTTGTAATTATTTGATTTATTTAAAAAAATTTAAAAAAAGTGTTGTGTTGTTGTGTGCGAGTGTGTGTGTGTGTGTGTGTGGTGTGTGTGTGTGTTTGTGGGGTGTGTGTGTGTGTGTTGTGTGCGTGTGCGTGCCCCGCGCGGCCCCATGCGTTTTTTTTTGCGTGAAATTTTTTTTTGCGTGCATGGTTTTGTGCGTGCTTTCGTAAAAAAGAGTGAACTGGGGGGATATTCACGCCCGTGCTGATGTTACGGGGAATTTACATTTCGAATACACAGCCGTCCTCCAGCAGCTGTGCGGGTTTTTAAAAGGGGAGAGAAAGAGTCGAAATTGGGGAAAAATGTGTGCAATGGGATGTGTGTGTGTGTGTGTGTGGGGTGGTTGTGTGTGTGTGTGTGTGTGTTGTGTTGAGGGGGAAAAAGGGGGGGGGGGGGAAATTTAAAAGGGGGGAGGTTTGGGGAGTGGGGGGTTGAAGGGGAAGGTGGGGAAGGGAAAGGGGGGGACGGGACCGGTAAAAGGGGAGGTTTACGGTGTTTTAATTTTCTAAACTGGTAGATTTTTGGGGTTTTCCCCGTACTTTAGGCTGGACCCCAACCCGGGCCCCAGACAAAAGAAAAAAAAAAAAAAAGAAAAAAAAGGGGGGGGGGGTGGGGGGGAGGGGGGGGGGGGGGGGGGGGGGGGGCAGGGGAATGACCCACTTTGAAAACTTCCCCCGACACCACCGGGAAAAACCCCCCACGTGTGGTGGAACCCCCAAGGGAGCAAAAAACGTCGATACTTGACGTTTACGGGGGGCGGAAAGGGGCTGATCTCGGCATGGCGGCGTTTTTTCTCCAAATTTGAGAAGGGAAATTTTGATAAGAAAATGGGAAAACCCCCGGGAAAATTTCCCGAAAAATACCCTCACCCTTGTTCCCTTCCCGCCTGGTCCTGCCTGCCGTTAATTAAGGGCCCCCCAAATCACCCTTGATTTATCTGCCACCCTATGGGGGATCTAGTAAAGAAAGAAAAAAACAAGTTTTAACGCTAGGCTACAAACAAACAAACAAAATCAGACCGTGGACAGCAACCCTAAAACGAAACTTTGTCACCGACTTTCCTATCGACGATCTCGGTCTCCACAAGCTTGCTGGGGAAGGGCGTTCCACGCTTGTGCGTGGCAAGAAGCTGGCCCGTCTGCAGCAGAGAAATGGGAGGGAGATCTGCAGCCTGGTGCGACATGCAGAGCTGCTGATGGCCTTGTGACTGGAATGAGAGTGGGTTGGCGTTGTGGGATGGGAGGACTTTTTCTTTCAGCCTCATCATGCTCATCTGGTTGCCTGGAGTTTGCAGACAGATTCTTCTTTTCCCCTGACCTGACTCTTTAACCGTAACCCTATGAAACTGGATACAAATCCGCACTGCAAGCCTCATCATGCTCATCTGGTTGCCTGGACTTTGCAGATAGATTCTTCTTTTCCCCTGACTGACTCTTTAACCGTAACCCTATGAAACTGGATACAAATCCGCACTGCAACGTTTTGAGTGCAATGTGAGGACGGTGGAGTTGTCTCCTCTTTTCTCCTCTAATGAAAGAATGCACATCCGCCTCGTATAGTTTTGACTGCAAAAGAAGCGCTTTCGCTTAGTCAGTCAACTGAGATAATCTTTGTTATAAATTAAAAAAAACCTAAGGATTTGCGTAGTAGTAGGCTGGAATTTGATAATTAAACAACTGAAAACTATTCAACAAAATTTCAGCATGGGAGACAATCTGTCCAGGGTGAAACATAGACGGGGTGTGTGTATGAAGGGGGGAGGGGGAAAGAGAAAGAAAGAGAGAGAGAGAGAGAGATGAGAGAGGAGAGGAGAGAGAGAGAGAGAGAGAGAGACAGACAGACGGAACGGACGGACGAAACAGGCAGACAGACAGACAGAGAACGAGGGATGCAGAAAGTTGGGACTGTTTAAACAGGTGAATAACATGCACAGGCACACACAAACACATCGAGAGGGAGGAGGAGAGAACGAGGAAGAGAAGGACATAGAAGACAGAACAAGAGAGAGAAAGAGAGGGAGAGAGAAGGGGGGGGGGGGTAAGTAACAGAGAGAATAAAGGAAGCAGAAGATGTTCGGACTATTAACACAGGTCTGTAAGCTTACATGTACCCACGAACAAATAGAGAAGGCGGGAGAGGAAGGAGGGGAGAAGAGAGAAACGGAGACAGACAGACAGTAGACGAATTTTGGTCACAATTACAGCAACAAAACAATGTATACAGAACCACCTGGAAGAGAGAATGCACATGGATTCATGTGAATGTTGAATCAGCTTAGGCCAAGGACCCTAAGTGAAGGGGTGCATAAGACATATGATCAATACTTAGCGCATCTGATAACACTTAATATATTCAAATTCAAGAAGAGAGAGAGAGAGAGAGAGAGAGTGAGAGAGAGAGAGAGAGCTGAGAGTGAGAGAGAGGAGAGAGAGAGAGAGAGAGAAGAGAGAGAGAGAACTGACAAGTCTTGACCATAAATACAGCATGAAACACATGAACATCAAACTGACAGAACCAGTCAACGTAAAAGAACATGGGCAAAGCATGCATTGGTTTAAATTCTATTGTGAAGAAAATTCAAACAAAATACGGGACAAGAAATAAAAAGGAAGCTGACTGAAAGTGCTTGGATGGGCAAATTCATAATGGTAATAACAGCAGGTATTATGAATGCACGGATACACACAGGTTAAAAAAAAAACAAACCCACAACACATCTCTGTAGATCCTGAAATGGAAAGGAATAATCAACACCACCACACACACACACACACACACACACACACACACACGCACGCACACACGCACGCATGCATGCACAAGGGAGGGACAAAGACAGACAGGACAGACAAAGGACAGACATATATATGAATTTGACATGAACACAATGACACGCACACGAGCACACGCGCGTGCACACTACACCAAAACCGTAAGGTGAATATTGGAGAACTATATAGTATGAGCCATGTACAGACGATCAATCCCATTCTATTTTGAGACTGACAGATTGACAGACACAAAATCAGTCCCATGCAGGCGAAATAAACCGAGTCAAGTCACGTCATGCAACTGTCATGTCCCTGTGAGAATCCTTTTAACACTCCAGGACCACTTCACACCTCCCTTCCCCCATCCCCATACACATCCGTTGTCAAGTGCGCTGAGCGCACTGCAATAGACGTCGTGACAAATGGGAGTCCCAGGGACATGTACAGCCTCATTTCCCTCACTTTACCTCGTCAGTGTCACCCAAGTCCTCTCACTCCCACCCCCATGCTCTTCCAGTAAGGATGCTATGAACTGAAAGAGTGAAGCGTATTTGCTTGCATTTGGTTGAGAAGACTAGCTGTGCTGATGTCTATGAAAAACAGGAGCAACCAACCACGCTGACATCTATCAATTAACAGAACACACAACCACAACGAAAACAAGAGAGAAGTCAGCCCTGCGATGTCGAGCGAAGTTTGCTATAGGCTCAAATGAAAAGACTGGAACCACACAGTCATGTGTCATCTGCTTAATGGATGCATTTCCGAGTGTGTGCTCAAATTTCCTGGGCGGCATTGCAAATGTCTGAATCTCAGAAATCTGGCTGATGCGAGACTGTACCACGCCCAACAAGCAAAGAGTACAGCCCTGTCATGTAGTTTATGACAGTAAAAAAGAAAAAAAAAAAAACACCCACATCATCACCATGTCATCCTCATCCACACTGATCAGCATGAAAAAAAGTCTCCTTTCATGCTGTACTCTGGTGGTTGGTGACCAAGTTTTGATTCTCTCGACTTCTACGGCCTTGGTGAGATTGTGTCATGGATGTCAGTATCAGCAACTTCAGGGGGACTGTCACTGGACGGTCACAGGCAGTACCCTCCATACGGGGGTGTTCACTCATGTGGATAAGATAAGATAAGATAATGTTGCTTATAGCCCAGCCGACCGCAAAGGGCCACATCAGGGCTGTCACCACGTTAAAATCAACTCACCAGTCATTAAAAAAAAAACAAAAAAAACCCCACTTTCACACATCTCTTTAAATTGACATCGTCTAGAAACACACAGAAACTTTGTTAAAAAATCTTTCTTCCGTAAATCTTAAATCAGATGAAAAATGTTAATCTCTCTCAAAAACTCAGGATCACGTCAGGCGGGACATCCCTGAAACAGGATCTTCATGGACTCCGCTGTAAATGTTTGTGTCTCACATCGTGCAAATCCAACACTCTAAAAGAACATGTTTCATTGTGAGTGGCGCATGACATGGAATGCACCACGGAGCTTCTTCACTCTTTAAAAGGTACGAATAATCGTTAATTTTGGGTTTCACATCTGAGCAAGGGGATATAAATGTTGGACAGTTTCTCTCTTGTGGCGTTCTTGGCTAAACGATCAACCATTTCGTTCCGCCGATGCCAACATGACCAGGAACCCAAGCAAGAGTAATGTTGTACCGTCTGCTTTCAACTTGCATAAAAGTTCAAAGAAATGTAAAAGTTCTGGATGCTGAAGGTTGCGGCCAGCTATGGCCTCCAAAGCTGACAGCGAATCCGACAGAACCAGAAAGTCGCTCTTCGAAGAATGTGAGATTATCTTCAGCGCCAGAACCAGAGCGGTAAGTTCAGCGGAATAGACAGAAGCATCTGAATGTATATGTTCCAACAGTATCTGAGGAGCCAGGGCAGTAGGTGCCAGGCCACTCCATCTTCAGACTTGGAACCGTCAGTGAAACTTTTT
>JAFLJL010007379.1:0-5000 GCA_018398815.1 Conus ventricosus | reverse complement strand
TGTGATCCCAAGTATGCGCCGGAGACAGCGCATGTGGAAGGCACTCAGCCTCTTCTCTTGTGAGGCATACAGGGTCCAGGATTCGCTGGCGTACAGGAGAGTGCTTAGCACACAGGCTCGGTACACAGCAATCTTGGTGTTCAATGTTAACATGCTGTTGTTCCACTCTCTCTGAGATAGTCTGGCCAGGGTGGTAGAGGCCTTGCCAATCCTTCTGTTGATCTCTGTATCCAGAGAGAGGTTGTCGGTGATGGTGGAACTGAGGTACGTGAACTGGCTAACGGCCTCTAATTCATGGTTGTTGATGGTGATGCGGGGTTGTTCAGCATCCTGAGCCATCACGTTCGTCTTCTTCAAGCTTATTGTCAGGCCAAATCATCACAAGCCTTTGCAAAACGGTCCATCAGACTCTGTAACTCTGCTTCGGTGTGGGTGGCCAGAGCAGCGTCATCTGCAAACAGCATGTCTCTGATGGTCACTACCCGTACTTTGCTCTTTGCCTTCAGCCGAGCCAGGTTGAACAGTCGGCCATCTGATCGGGTGTGAAGGTGAACACCCTCAGTTGATGTTCCAAAGGCGTGCTTCAGCAGGACAGCGAAGAAGATGCCGAAGAGGGTGGGAGCGAGGACACAGCCCTGTTTGACTCCACTGCGTATGTTGAAGGCATCTGATGTCGAGCCGTCGTACTGCACTGTGCCTTTCATGTCGTCGTGGAAAGACTGGATCACACTCAAAAGTCTTGGTGGGCAGCCTATCTTCGCTAGGACGTTAAGAGACCATCTCTGCTGACAAGATCAAATGCCTTGGTCAGGTCAATGAAGGCCAGAAAAGAGGGGCTTGTGCTGCTCTCTACATTTCTCTTGCAGCTGTCTGATGGAGAAGACCATGTCGATGGTTGATCTCTCCGAGCGGAACCCGCATTGCGACTCTGGGTACACTCTGTCAGCGAGCTTCTGCAGCCTGTTCAGGACGACTCTTGCAAATACTTTGCCTACAATGCTCAGGAGAGATATTCCTCTGTAGTTATTGCAGTCACTTTTGTCGCCTTTGTTCTTGTATAATGTGACAATATTGGTATCTCTCATATCTTGAGGTACTGCTCCTTCCTCCCAGCACTGACAAAGGAGGTTGTGCAGGTGTTCAAGCAGTGCACTGCGCCACACTTGATGACTTCTGGTGGTATTGCCATCCTTCCCTGGTGCTTTTCTGAGGACAGGCTCCTGATTGCTTTCTCTAGTTCTGCCAGAGTGGGTTTCTCATCCAGTTCCGCCATGAGGGGGAGGCTTTCAATCGCATCAAGGGCCTCGTCGGTGACGTGGTTCTGTCTGGAGTACAATTCGGAATAATGTTCCACCCATCGCTCCATCTGCTTGTCCTTGTCCTGGATGGTCTCGCCCGTGGCAGACTTCAGTGGAGCTGTAGTCTTCTTGGCGGGGCCCATTGCTTTTTTGATGCCGTCGTACATGCCCTTGATGTTTCCAGTATCAGCCGATATCTGTGTGTCTGTAATTAAATATTTCTTATTGTTGTTGATTTGCTGAGGGCAAATAAAACCGATTTTGAATCGACACAAAAGAGGGCCTGAACTGTTGGGTAAGAAAGATCAAGAAGATAATACAGGGCCATTAAGGAAAGTGCTTGCCTCGTGGCTTTTTTCTTCTCCGCCATCTTCTCTCCTGTCATAGAAATCCACAGGCACTCTGTAAAAATAAATTCTAAACTATTTGATTGGTCTTGTGTACTCAAGAATGGAGACATGAAATTGTGTAAGTTTGCTAGTTTCTTAATCATGTGCCTGTAGCGTACTTTGCTTTCTGTTATGACGCAGTTTTTTTTCGGCGCGTGTTTTAATAATTATTTTGCGTCACCAAGGGACAAGTTACAAAAACAGTACTGTATGCTCAGCTATGCTCTAGACAGTCAGACAATGGACAATTCTATTGTAACGCTTGTTTGCATATGTCAGCGTTAATCATGAACTACAATTGTGTTTGTGACCTCTGTCATTTATCAGATGTGGGTTTTTTCACATCCTGCATAGCGCCGCCCGCCGCCCCTCCCCTCTCTTCCCCCCCCCCCCCCCCAATCCTTTTTTCCCCTCCCCAGTCGCCAGAACTTTCTTGTATCCGAGCAAAACCCTCCCTTGGGGAGAGCAAAACGTGTTTCTAATAGCCGAGTTTTCTTGTAAGCGAGTTTTCTGTATCCGAGTTTTCCTAAGTAAGAAAATAGAACACGCTCGGCAGGGAAAATTTTTTTGCTTTCCAATAACCGAGTTTTCTTGTAACCGAGTTTTTTATAACCGGATTATACTGTACATATGAATATTTGCAGGCTGCATCCATAATGGAACGTCTCAACATATTTGAAGCCCTGAATGTTGCCAATGGAGCTGAACCAGATGATGATGTTGAAGCACTAAACTGTAAGTATTCAGCCCCTCATTTGCCTCATACGCTTTGAGCAGTCAGTATAACCAGATGTGCATGTGTGCAGTGAGCAACGATCAAAGCGTGTATTGATGAACGTCAGTTTATGCTCTAAAAGTACAGACACACATTGAATTTGATGCATATACTTACACACACACATCTGAGCATAGAAACATGCATGCACACTTTACATTATTACACACACGTAAACAGAAACACAAAACACGGAACAGGAAAGAAACGTTTATATTTCTTTCTTTTTTTTCCAGCCCCAGAAGATGCACTGAATTTTATTCAAGACAACACGAATGGTGACGGGGAGACCAGTCATGTTGTGATGACCTTACTGATGAAGAGGAACCTGATGTCATAGGACAAGCAAATGGTAAGGGTGAAGAGAAACACACACACACACACACACACACACACACACACCACACACACACACACGATGTATGAACCCGTATTGATGTTCTGTGTGCGCACGTGTGTGGATGGGGAGGAGTTTGTGTGTTTACAAATTTATTTTTGTTGCAGTTTTCAGTGCTATTGTGTCAAATAAAAATGGGGCTCATATATGTATATGTGCGCACATATTTATGCATTCATGCTTGTGAGACACACACACACACACACACACACACACACACACACACACACACACACATAATGCTGAACAATTAAGTAGTGGGGGAAAACAAGTGCAGGCTAGCAATTCTTCAGTCATTATAGTAATGACTTTGCAAAGATATATGTATGTGTGTGTCTTTGTGTGTGTGTGTATGTGTACAGATATGGTTATTGTTGTTGTTGCAGTTGTCAGAGCTTCTGCAAGTACTGAGGAGTCGGATGAATGTGCCCCTGAGTCTGACTGTGCCCCTGAGTCTTGCTTCTGCTGTTCCGCTTGGCTCTGCAAAGAGCACACCATGTTTGTCTGCAAACAGTGTGCCGATTCCATCACTGATGCACCCTAAGGAGATGTCTGCAACTTAGTCGTCTTCCACTTGTCTGGAAGAAGTTCTTCCTCCAAAGTTCAACAGCTGCAACAAGTGGTTCTGTCATAAATCTAGTCATGCTTGTTATTTTATTTTGGTGAAACAAAGTTGATTTTCTATTTCAACAGAGAAATGAAAATTACACGGTTGTTTTATCAGCTTGCATTCTTTATCACCCTCTTGTTATGAAATGACAATGTTATTGCTGTTCTTGCTTTTGTCATGCGCTGATAGGTTATACATGAACTGCTCTTAAGCTAGTTTGATAAACATTTTCATCTGCAGAACTTGTCTTCTTTTCTTTTATTCTTACGCACTCGCGCGTGTGTGTGGTGTGTGTGTGTGTGTGTGTGTGTGTGTGTGTGTGGTGTGTGAGAGAGAGAGAGAGAGAGAGAGAGAGAGAGAGACAGACAGACACACACACACACACACATACACTGGCACCATCACACACACACACACACACACACACACACACACACACACACACACACAGACATACGCATGCATAGAAAAACAATGCAAAAATACAAATGCAAATCTATGAAATAGTCATGGGTCTGTGCGCACCCACGACGTACGGCGAGGACTATTCACCGAATCGCCTATATAAAGACCATGGGTGTGTGTGCACCCACGATGTACGGCGAGGACTATTCACCGAATCGCCTATATAACGACCATGGGTGTGTGCGCACCCACGATGTACGGCGTGTGAGTTTTTTGGCGACGTACGGGAAGGGTTTTAAGCCGACCAGGCTCAATTTATACTCGTTCATTGGAAGTTGATAGGTGCCGCTTATATATCTTTACAGGCAGAACCTGGAGGGTTTATTTTATTTATTTGTTTGTTTTGTTTTGTTTAGGTTTGTCTCAAGAGCAGTTGAAATTGCACAGCCCTGATGTGGCCCTTTGCGGTCGGCTGGGCTATAAGCAAATTATCTAGTTGAAATTGCTGGTTTACTCACGATTATACTTTGGATGATTATGCTTATGATATTCGTCGTACCAGTGAGTAAATTTAACGCTAACATCTGAGATTATTGCGTAACTTGAAGAGTCTCTGCGCACACATGTTTTGAAGTGAGTAGAGGGGAGGATTGGCGGGTGGTGATTTGCACTTGAAATATGTGTGCCACAAACAATTGCGAATTGGCGCTTGTTTTGTGTGTGTGTGTGTGTGTGTGTGTGTGTGTGTGTGTGTGTGTGTGTGTGTGTTTTAAGTCATTGTAAGCTTACCTTTGTTACAGATATGGGTCATGGACAAGCCAACAAATGGAGGAGGCTCTTCAGGCCATAAAGAGTGGACTGGCCTTGAACGAAACCGCCGACAGCATGGGATTCCAAGAGCAACTCTCCAGAGACACATGTTTCACAAGAACAAGTATGCGAATGATTCAACAAAATTTTTAGGTCGTCCTACCGTGTTTTTGATGAGATGGAAGAGGACTTGTGAGTATCTCTCAACATAGACAGAATTATGTTTGGCCTAACAGAAAAGAATGTATGAAACTGGCATTTCAAGTTGGCTAGAACAAAACACAATCTAAAGCACAATTTCAACGACCAAAAAGGG
>JAFLJL010007378.1:0-7500 GCA_018398815.1 Conus ventricosus | reverse complement strand
GCAATATGTGATTTTGATAATGGCACCACAAACAAATTTTCCTTGTATTCTATGAGGACAAATAAAATATCGTGTATCGTGTATCGTGTATCGTGTACTGACACACACACACACACACACACACACAACACACACACACACACACACACACACACACACACAACAAACACACACACACACACACACACACACCACACACACACACACACACACACACCACGCACGCACGCACGCGCGCGCGCGCGCACGCACGCACGCACGCACGCACGCACGCACGCACGCACGCACGCACCACACACACACCACACACACACACAACCAACAATATCTAATACAAAAGGATAATGAATATGAACACAGGCAGAAGAGTTATGTAACACACCTGTGACAAGTTTCACTGATTCTTTGTCTATACTACAGGAGGTTTTCTTAGCGTGCTCACGCATCATTTATTTACACTAGAGACTACGATATAAAAACAGAGAGAGAGAGAGGAAAGAGAGAGAGAGAGAGAGTGAGAGCGAGAGAGACGAGAGAGACCGAGAGAGAGAGAGAGAGAGAGAGAGAGAGAGAGAGTTTCTCAGTCAGATATAATTTGATAAAAAAAAATTGTTACATTCACCACACATGTGCTTCCTGATGCAAAATGTCCACAATTCCATTTTTGTGTTTGCCATTTTTTTTCTACGAGGATTGGAGTCACTTTAATCCACTGTCTTTCTTCAAACACACGGAAGGCTGTGCTTTTTCGTACTGTCAGCAATGTGTGTAACGTGGTCACAGTCCTACCCCCTCCCCCACCCCTCTTTTTCTCCTTATAAAGATATATTAATATTTCTTTTAGAATGACACACATGGACACATAGCATACCTGCATAAACACATGCTGATGTTACATCACACTCGTAAAACTGTAAACGCCTTCAATACACACGTATTAATATTTTTCGTACAATTACACACATTAGTATATCACATAGCTGCGTAAATACATGCTGACATTACACCACACTTGTAAAACTGTAAACGCTTGTTCCTATTGAAGGCGGTCCTCATGTTCTTGTGGGTGTAGGGCGGAAAGGGAAGAGACCGTAGTAGTGGGAGGGAATGAGTTCTGAGAGGGTGACTGGTGGGACGGGGGTCACAGAGGAGGCAGACAATGAGATGAGAAGGGTAGTGCTTGATCAGATAGGAGAAGAAGAATTGTCAGATAGCAGGTGTTTGTTTTTCTGCGTTTGCCAGGATTTTTTGGGAACTGGATGACTTCTGAGGGAAACGATGTGTTTTGAGATAACAGATGTTGAAGAGTCATTGGAGTGGGAGTGAGAAATTAGCCCACTTTTGCTGGATCGATCAGGTTGGTATTTTGAGGAGCATTGGAGGAAAGGACGGTACAATGTGAAAGGATGTTTTGGGTGACACACGCACTACTTTTAGTATCAGAAGATTTGTTGTGGGGGAATGACGTCATCGTTGTCTTGTTGTTGTGTCGAGGAGGCCACGGTTAGAAAGCCCAGCTTTCTTGTCCTCTGTGGTGTTGGTACTGAGGATGGAAGAAAAGGAAGCAGAAGGTCCTCTGTGGTGTGGTACTGAGGATGGCAAGAGGAAGCAGAAGGTCCTCTGTGGTGTGGTACTGAGGATGGCAAGAGGAAGCAGAAGGTCCTCTGTGGTGTGGTACTGAGGATGGCAAGAGGAAGCAGAAGGTCCTCTGTGGTGTGGTACTGAGGATGGGAAGAGGAAGCAGAAGCAGGCTGGCTGGACACAGTGGTTGAGAGATGAGCGTGGGTAGATGGGGAGGGAAGTGGGAACACGGCAGCTTTTGAACTGGGAGTGGAGGGGGGCTGATATAGAGAGTCCAGGTACACATCCGTGTCTCTCCGTCAACACACTTCAATCTTTCCCCATGTCGATGATCTCCCCTGGTACGACATTAGTGTGTGCAGCTGACTGGGCATCGCCATTGGTCAGAATGGCCATTGAAGTGGAGTGGTCCCGCTGACGTAAGCCTGTCACTGACAGGAGTTGATCGGCAGACAGCGCATGTGGCCATTGTGTGCACAATGGCACGCAACGTTTTGATTTCACTGTCCACCCAGTCCTCACATGCCCTTCCCTGAACCAGAATATTGCGTTGTTGTATCATAGATATGTATTTTAGCTTTTTTTCAGACCAGCCTGTATCCCTAATGTAGACTGGTAACAGATCTGATGGGATGGGAAATGCGAAACCCACAGTGGGACACATTTCACTGTGAGGTCTGTAATGGGGTCCATAGTTGGTTCATGTTGTAGTACGGCTTGTTGGTGCATATTTACCTACATATCTGTGATAAAGGACATACCTCCAATGTGACATATGTTTTTGCTGAGACACAATTTATTTTGTATGGGGTCTACGTTGTGTTGATTTTTTTCAAGGGCATTGTCCAGTAAAAATATGTTGTCGTGGGGCATGGAGCATGTAGTTGGCCCCATGGCTGTAGGTCCTGGTGCCGCACTGCACAGAAACAATTTGAAGGCTTCAGTCATGCCAGTGCCAAAGCCAGATTCTATACATAGCCAAAGTTGGCGTGTTAGGCGCTAGCCACGACCCATGTGTTGAGCGCTGGGCACATGATGTTTGGTTGACGTCCTGGGTGGAACACAGGGAAAGAAAGTCTGCTGAAGAGTCACAACACACACACACACACACACACACACACACACACCACACACACACACACACACACACACAACACACCCCACACACACACACACACACACGTTGACGTGCTGATTAGCCAGCTTTCCCAGCTGGCTCACGGTTCACACACTCGCCCAGGGTGCACACAGGTACACTAATCACAGCCACTTGCACACATCCATTGTCCACTGGCGAGTCAGGTCGGGATGGGGAGGAGGTGGGGGTGACTGTTGGAGAGGGAGGAGGTGGGGCGACTATTGGAGATGCAGAAAGAGGATAAATGACGATGACAAGCTACCAGGGACGTCACAGGCCCTGTGTTGAATCTGGTGCTGGTTACTGGGGTGGGAGGAGGGATGGAGTCCCTGGTTGAACTAAGTGGCCAGCTGAACACTTACACTGGGCTGGGGTCACATCGTGGCGTCAGGGCGTAGCAACCACCATGTATGAACTCGGGATTAAGACAGGACCCGCACAGTAAGAGGTATGCTGTGGTACCACAAGAACTTGTGGTTAGTTGCAATATATATATATATAAAATATATATATATATATATATATATATATATATATATATATATATATATATATATATATATATATATATATATATATATCTCTTACGGATCTGGTCAGAGCAGGTCCCGAGCTTCCGTGGCCCCAGTGGGAGTGGGGACACGGGAGGGCTTGTTTCTGCTGCGTCCATTTTCCTCTTTCCCCCCCCCCCTTTTTTTTCTCTTCCTCTCTCTATCTCTCTCTCTCTATCTCTCTCTCTCTATCTCTCTCTCTTACGGATTTGGTGAGAGCAATTCCTGGACTTTTGTGGCCCCAGTGAGAGTGGGGCCATATGAAAGCATGTAACTACCACGACCACTTTTCTTCCCCCCCCCCCCCCCCCCAATCTCTTCCTCTCTCTCAATCTTTCTCTCTCTCTCTCTCTCTCTCTGTCTCTCTCTCTCTCTCTCTCTCTCTCTCTCTCTCTCTCTCTTCACCTCTCTCTTATATGTGTGTGTGGGTATGTGTGTGTGTGCGTGTGTGTGTGTGTGTGGGGGGGGGGGGGGGGGGGGGGGGGCATGTCGGTTCACTCACACGGATGTGGTATGGAATGTGCGGTTGGGTGTGATCGCTTTTTCAATGGTTGGGGTGTTGCACGTGGAGAGCGCCAGTGAAATTTCGGTTGAACAGAGAAACATGTGTGAGAGACGTTTTTGCCAGTTTGTCACAATAAACTCCCGGAGGAAGGCCGTGTGCCGAAAATTTGGTGACAAACGGTACTTGTTGTTCTTTTCCTTTTTTTGTTCACACACACACACACACACATATATATATATATATATATATATATATATATATATATATATATAACTTCTTTATCTTCTGAAGACGCTGAAGAATACACATGTCTTCAGGCGTGAGAATCAGCTGACACGCTGTCACCAAAAATATTCAGCGTTTGGGTAATTCAAAATAATCTGAAAAACAAAGCAGACACAGGGCCATGTACTTGGCTAACTGTAATCAAGATCGGAAAGACTGTACCAGTCTTGAATAAATGTTAATATGTGTTTGTTCATTTATCCAGTTGTTGTTGTGTAGATGCCTGGTGCAGGCAAGCAGAGAACAGGAAAACACGGATTTAAGCTCACCCGCTCTCAACCGGTCTTAACCGGTTTCGAGCGGCCGCCCTTAAATCCGTGTTTTCCTGTTCTCTCTTTTAAAACTAAGTTATATTTTTGACATAAAATCCACACACTTTTTCTGACTAATTTCTCCCTAAAAAACTTTGTATAACAGACAGGCTGACAAGGGCTGAAACCTATACTTAATTTGGAGCGCAGAAAGGGGCCTGCTTTGCGCACGCCCGTTTACAAACTGCGACAAAAAATAAATAAACCACCTCCGTGCCTAGGGGCCCGCGGCGCACTAATTGCAAAAAATTTTGCATCATCGAATGTTCTGATGTCAGTACACTGCCACTTCGAGGCCGCCACGTCAGCAAGACCGGTTTCGCCATTTTTTCCCCGGACTCTTCCAAGAGGTTTTTTTTTTGACTGTGCTTGGGGTGTGCCCACTGTGTTTTAGTTGTGTTTTTTTTAAAAAATGGCTCAATTTTATGAAAACGGCTCTGCTTTCGAGACCATAAGTTTTTTTAAACTGATGTTAAGTATTTGTCGAAAAAGAATGGGTTTGAAGCATAACTTTGGAAATAACCTATCAAAAAGGGTTTTGTTGGTTCAAGGAAATGAAAAAAATTATTCTGAACAAGATGTACCCTTTTTTTAATACGGTTTACTATCGATGAGATGGCTCCTTATCAAAGAAATGGGCCCCGCATTTTTAAAATTTGGGCTGAAGCAAAAAAATCCACACGCTTTTTGATTTTTGGGCCCCCGCGGCTTGAAACAGCTCAAGCTTTTTAAAAAAAAAAAAACGCTACAAAACAGGCGTTCATTTTTTCAAGACCGGGTGAACAGGGTGATTGATGCTAGGAACTCATTAAATTTTCGTGTGTTTTTAAAACTACCCAAAAAATTTCACTAGTGGGAATCGTATAAATAACGTGGCAAACCCCAAAAACCATTATTAAACTTGTGCAACAGAAAAACGATTTTCAAATTTTTTTGGCAAACAAACTAATAGGGTAGGAAAGACCTTAGTACATCTCCCAGTATGGAGAGGATTTGGTGACCGCCTGTCTCCAAAAAAAAATGCTCCAAATATACAATGAGGGTTTCTAACTCGGCGATTAGAGTTCCATAACTCTGCCAAACCCAGTTGAAACCCCCGGGTGAAAAAGAGGGGGGGTGGGATAAACTTTTTTTTGTTGGGGAAGGAAGTATAATGAAACTCTTTTTTGTGGGGGGCGGGCCTGTGGTGAAGTCAGCCTTTTCTATAAAAAAAAGCCCCTTTTTGGTGAAAATTCTATTTTTTGCGCAAGAGGATGGGGTAAAATTTCCTTGCGACTGCTCTATAAATGCGTTAGTATAACCCTTTTTTTGCAACAAGAACTGTGGGAAGTCAGCCTTGCTAAATAGCCCTTCATGGTAAACGTTCTTTTAGCACAAAAGGGCTGCAGAAAATTAGCCTTTCTCCTGCTAAAAATAGCCGTTTTGTTAAACGTCCTATTTTACAGAAAATCAACAGGTGTAGTGGTGTGAAAATGGAAGATGTGTACCCCCCCCCCAATTTCACCAAAATTAAAACCCCACCCCCCCCCCAGAAAAAACCCCAAACTACCCCCCAATAAAAAAAAAAAACCCTTTTTAATTTTTAAAAAAAAAAACAAACACCAAACCAAGAACCCCCCCAACATTTTGCTTAATTGCAAAATTAAAAAGGGCTTCAATTCAAAACGGCAACGCAAAAGACCCAAGTTTTAAAACACCTTTAGAAAACCAAGTTCTTATTTGAAGTTAAATTTTAATTATCAAAAAAAAATACAAATCTATGTTTTTTTTGTCTTTAAACGCAGATGTCTATTATAGTACACACACGCCCTCAAAAAAAACGCGTCATCGTTTGGGGGTCTTGCTTAACGCCCTTGGGTGTGAAATCGGTTAGCAAGATCTTTAAGAAGTTCTTTAAACCTAAGCAAACCGCATTGATTTACAAATTTTGGCTAGGAAATGTTTTTTGATCCCTGTCTTTTTTTATTGATTCTCATTTTAAACAAATAAAATCCGCCCTGTTTTTCAAAAAAAATTTAAAAAATTTAAATTTTAAAAAAATTAATGCATTTTAAATGGAAAAATGTTTTTTTGTTTTGGGGTGCTGACGTGCTGTTTTCTTCTTCTGATTTTGTGGTTTAGATTTTTTTTTGGGTGTTTTTTTTTTGTTTTCCCTTGGTTTTATATTTTATAACCCTAAAAATGCCCCGCAGCGCAATGGCGCCAAAATGGCCAGTTTTAAATTCAAAATTCCATGAAGACTTTGTGCCCCTTAATTAACTTTCTCTTTTTCTGGAGTGGCTTTTATCAATGGGTGGGGGTTTGGGGTGTTTTGTTTTCATTTTTGATTTTATTCTGTGATTGTAAATTTTTTTTTTCTTTGCCTGTTTAATTTCTACTCTTTTTCGCTGCAAAAACGCCCGGGGGCTTTAGCTTTTCACCGTCATACCACCTGATTTAGTGTTTTCTGATTCGCGATTTTCCCACTCGTTATTTTTTAAGGGGGAAATAAATCTATTGATTAAAAGTAATTAATCATATTGTGGGATAAAAAAGTTCCAAATCGTAATAAAATAATTAGAGACTTAATGACTTTGTTTAAAATGGATCTTGCGTTAATATAGTAAGTCTTTTCAGAATAAAAGGGGGCAAATCTACTGACTGTTTAGTGTACAAACAAAAAACCGTTTGCCTCATTTTTACCTTCTCGACCCCAGCTGCGCTTAAACCGTTTTGATATTTTAAAGTCTTGCGGCGACATCTGTTGAAACTTTTTTTTGCTGAAATTTGTTCCCGGGAAATTTTTTGTTTTTTCCAATGTGCCCAAAAAAATACAACCTTCCTTTTGGGGATATTGCTTGGTCATAACTTCTTCATTTGTAAGTCCAAGACAGTGAGGCCCCTCTGTAGCTCTAGAGTCACCGCTGTTTTTGTTTTTTAATTTAAATTTTTATATTTTATTTTTTAAAAGCACCGAAAAAACTATTTTCAACCCCTTTTTACCATTCGCCATTATTGGGGCTGTGTAGGATACCCAAAGCTTGGTAAAAGCGTTAAAAAAAAACCCGGGAGATCTTGGGAAACCCGACTTTGAGGATTCGCAAAGCTAAACGCTTTATTACAGTTCATTTGCTACGAAAAATTTTAGTT